>NQII01003820.1:0-34831 GCA_002778355.1 Clitarchus hookeri | reverse complement strand
GGGGGGGGGGGGCGCAGAGTGCCGTTTGTGTTGGCACACGACATATATTTTTTGACATAAAAATAGTTTTTTATAACACGCACAACCCTAAAAAAACATAGGTCTTAGGTTTGGTCTCCCAGAATATTAGTTTACTTTCATGTCAGGACAACTCAACGGCAATTCAAGTTGTGTGCCGACAAAGCAAGGTAGGAAGATGTGTCCCAATTCCACAATATATAATTAGAAACACAGTGCTTGAACATTCTAGAGCACAAATGCGACTCGTAACTTCAGTTTCTCTAAGCGTAACCTGATGCTTTGTTTTCTAGATCCCGAGTTTTTCTTCGAGGCAGTTGTACGATAATCACGTGCGGAGACATCTGGTATTCTTGGAGCTCTTCAAGAGAGAAGAGCAAGTCCCGATTTTCCCACGTAGCCGCTGCCACAATCACAACTCATACCGGGGCCGTGGTAGTTAGACTACTCACCTTCCACTAAGGCGAACCGGGTTCGATTCCTGGCGGGGTCGCTCCCGGATTTTCGCACTTGAGAATCGTGCCGGACGATGCGGGTTTTCTCGATGACATCCCGATTCCCCTGCCCTTGCATACCAGAGCAACTCCATACACACCTCGTTTCACCTTAAATCGGCTTTCAAGATGTCAAAGTTAAGAGCCGCCTAAATCTCTCCACTCCACGACTCATACTCCTATTCCACTCAACCAAACGGAAGTACGCCATCAGAGTGCTACATGTTTCGAGGTGAATGAGAATATCACGCCAAATTAGATAAATCAAAAGCAGTCATCTTAAACTTGTTTATATTAGATGAGAAAATTTTTGAAGTTACTGGAACACAGTTTCTGTCTTGCATAAGTAATAAATACAACAAAAGAAAAACTATAAAACTGTCCTGAAGAGCATGCAGTGAAAAAGTAGTCAATATCTTTTAACAGGTCTGCAAAAATGCTCTCGATTATATATATATATATACATATATGTATAGCCTTATATATACTTTCACAAAATATGCTTTCCGAGTACTTACAAACGTTATTTAAAAGCCAATTTCCCCATTTTTTCTACCTTCTTAATTTATAATATAGTCTAAATATACAGGCTGATTACAAAAGAATACCCCAACTTTGAAGGTCTATAATATCAAAACCAAACAACCTACAACCTTTATTGACCAACCAAATGAACCGTGAAACCGTGAAGTTTGTTTACCATACATCCATAAATGTACAATGTGACCACCGTGAGCGGCCCGAACGACATCTACGCGATAATCAAACTCGTTCCACGCTTTATAAGTAAAAGTTCAATTTAACCAAAAATAACAAACTTTTATGTTAACAGAAGTATAAATCGCTTCTAATACATGACATATTCAGGACACAACCAAGCACGATATACATATGGTAATTTTCCAAAGGCTTGATTCAAAAAGTGTGAAGAAACCGTGTATCTACTGTAATTAGAGACCTGAAAAATTTGCGTTTTCCATTCGGGACAAGCTAGACTTCGAAACCCCGTACGTTTGTATTGCTAACGCTATTGGTCCATCCATTAAATTACACCTCCTGGACAACTCTGNTTTCGCACTTGAGAATCGTGCCGGACGATGCGGGTTTTCTCGATGACATCCCGATTCCCCTGCCCTTGCATACCAGCGCAACTCCATACACACCTCGTTTCACCTTAAATCGGCTTTCAAGATGTCAAAGTTAAGAGCCACCTAAATCTCTCCACTCCACGACTCATACTCCTATTCCACTCAACCAAACGGAAGTACGCCATCAGAGTGCTACATGTTTCGAGGTGAATGAGAATATCACGCCAAATGAGACAAATCAAAAGCAGTCATCTTAAACTTGTTTATATTAGATGAGAAAATTTTTGAAGTGACTGGAACACAGTTTCTGTCTTGCATAAGTAATAAATACAACAAAAGAAAAACTATAAAACTGTCCTGAAGAGCATGCAGTGAAAAAGTAGTCAATATCTTTTAACAGGTCTGCAAAAATGCTCTCGATTATATATATATATACACATATATGTATAGCCTTATATATACTTTCACAAAATATGCTTTCCGAGTACTTACAAACGTTATTTAAAAGCCAATTTCCCCATTTTTTCTACCTTCTTAATTTATAATATAGTCTAAATATACAGGCTGATTACAAAAGAATACCCCAACTTTGAAGGTCTATAATATCAAAACCAAACAACCTACAACCTTTATTGACCAACCAAATGAACCGTGAAACCGTGAAGTTTGTTTACCATACATCCATAAATGTTCAATGTGACCACCGTGAACGGCCCGAATGACATCTACGCGATAATCAAACTCGTTCCACGCTCTATAAGTAAAAGTTCAATTTAACCAAAAATAACAAACTTTTATGTTAACAGAAGTATAAATCGCTTCTAATACATGACATATTCAGGAAACAACCAAGCACGATATATATATGGTAATTTTTCATAGGTTTGATTCAAAAAGTGTGAAGAAACCGTGAATCTACTGTAATTAGAGACATGAAAAATTCGCGTTTTCCATTCGGGACAAGCTATACTTCGAAACCCCGTACGTTTGTATTGCTAACGCTATTGGTCCATCCATTAAATTACACCTCCTGGACAACTCTGAACCAATAATAAATACACAGTAAAATGCAGACAGAATCACCGTCTTCCGCTAATACAACAAGCAACCAATGAACAGTAATTTCTGCATGATTTTGAATACGAAAATGGAGTATAGCCTACAGGTCATTGAACTCGCGAATTTTTCAGGTCTCTAACTATAATACATGGAGGGGAGCGTCGCACAACTCTGGAGAAGGGGGAGGCGATCCTCCTGCGTGAAAGCGGGGATAAGATTTTTCGTAATTTTCAAGTGTATACAAACCAGTTCATCACCGTTGGCCATGTGACCTTGACATCTGTGCTGGGCATGGGCACAGATGACGCCAGTTTGCTGATGTGTGCGGCTGGAGTCCGTACAAGAGTCTGTTACACCTCTGTATTCTTAAGTACTCTGTGCCACGGGCTAATCAATGCTGAAAACATCCACAGAAGACGAAAATCGGTCTATAGTCTATTCGCGGTTTCTTCATACATTTGAATGAAACCTTTGAAAAAACATCCAGTGAATGACGTGTTTGTTTGTTTGTTTCCTAAATATGTCATGTATCACAAGCGTTTTATATTTACTCATTGTTTGTTAAATTCGGCGATTACTTATATCATATCCATAAATTGTATTATTTAATTTATAAATAATACGAATGAAACAGAGAGAAAACAGGCGTGTTGGTAATAATACCTAGTAAGAAATAGTTCTTATGCAAAATATTACACTGAGTGCGTACGAAAGCGGTGAATTGTCGCTATAGTGTAATTTTATATACTAATTTAAGATTTGTTTACGTTAGGCGGAGGAATATCCCTAAGTGTAATTTTATGTACTAATTTACGATTTGTTCACATTAGGCGGAGGAATATCCTGGAAGTAGAACTTTAGCAGTGCTTCAGAAAAATTTGAGGTATCCGTGAACGGACTATACTTCATCTTTAGGCTATTAGTCATAGCTGACTCCGGACAGATTCGTCGTCGCTGGGAAAGTCACAGCGCTGATGGTCCTCGAACTACCCACCTCGTCACCAGAGCGCAGTGGCCGCGGAGAACCCTCCACACCAGGGATGCTCAAACGGTCGATCGCGATCGACCGGTCGATCGCGAGAGCTTTAAAAGTCGATCGCGGACATATATCCACATTCCCTCAAGAAATTAAAAATAAGCGCCTTCCCTCGGTTACTCGTACGGCGACACTGTGATACGTAATAATAAAATGTACAGTCACGCCGAAAAGAACGCTGCGCACCGCCGGAGTTGTCGGCGCGGCTTAGTATTGTTTGCTCCCATTGTTAGTAAAGAATGGCTTTCTGGATTAAGAAACCGCCTTGTGAGCTTTATTCCGTTTCGGCAANGTTTGCTCCCATTGTTAGTAAAGAATGGCTTTCTGGATTAAGAAACCGCCTTGTGAGCTTTATTCCGTTTCGGCAAGTTTGCAAGTTTGGTAAAATCAAACAACAATTTTATCCATCGCCTGGAGCGCTAATCGTTAGGAGAGTACACCTTCACGCTAATCGTTATGAATGTTCTCGCTAGGTAGCACTCTCTTTGAAAAATGGCGGCAACGATTTACAAAATGTAAACATAGCCTGATCAAAGTGTACTCGGCATAGTAACACGCGAGTGTAGTCGGGGCTTTAGTCAACGAACGGTGCGAGTAATATCAGTGGTGTTCAAAGAGTACTTTTGCGTGGTGTGTTATCNCATCCAGTGAATGACGTGTTTGTTTGTTTGTTTCCTAAATATGTCATGTATCACAAGCGTTTTATATTTACTCATTGTTTGTTAAATTCGGCGATTACTTATATTATATCCATAAATTGTATTATTTAATTTATAAATAATACGAATGAAACAGAGAGAAAACAGGCGTGTTGGTAATAATACCTAGTAAGAAATAGTTCTTATGCAAAATATTACACTGAGTGCGTACGAAAGCGGTGAATTGTCGCTATAGTGTAATTTTATATACTAATTTAAGATTTGTTTACGTTAGGCGGAGGAATATCCCTAAGTGTAATTTTATGTACTAATTTACGATTTGTTCACATTAGGCGGATGAATATCCTGGAAGTAGAACTTTAGCAGTGCTTCAGAAAAATTTGAGGTATCCGTGAACGGACTATACTTCATCTTTAGGCTATTAGTCATAGCTGACTCCGGACAGATTCGTCGTCGCTGGGAAAGTCACAGCGCTGATGGTCCTCGAACTACCCACCTCGTCACCAGAGCGCAGTGGCCGCGGAGAACCCTCCACACCAGGGATGCTCAAACGGTCGATCGCGATCGACCGGTCGATCGCGAGAGCTTTAAAAGTCGATCGCGGACATATATCCACATTCCCTCAAGAAATTAAAAATAAGCGCCTTCCCTCGGTTACTCGTACGGCGACACTGTGATACGTAATAATAAAATGTACAGTCACGCCGAAAAGAACGCTGCGCACCGCCGGAGTTGTCGGCGCGGCTTAGTATTATTTGCTCCCATTGTTAGTAAAGAATGGCTTTCTGGATTAAGAAACCGCCTTGTGAGCTTTATTCCGTTTCGGCAAGTTTGCAAGTTTGGTAAAATCAAACAACAATTTTATCCATCGCCTGGAGCGCTAATCGTTAGGAGAGTACACCTTCACGCTAATCGTTATGAATGTTCTCGCTAGGTAGCACTCTCTTTGAAAAATGGCGGCAACGATTTACAAAATGTAAACATAGCCTGATCAAAGTGTACTCGGCATAGTAACACGCGAGTGTAGTCGGGGCTTTAGTCAACGAACGGTGCGAGTAATATCAGTGGTGTTCAAAGAGTACTTTTGCGTGGTGTGTTATCTGTGTGTTCAGAACAGGATTTGCAATACAAAATGAGCACTGCCAAAAAAAAGTAAAATGTATCATTTTAATAATGATTGGGAGGAAGAATTTTTGTTTACTATGGTCAAAGATAAGTGTGTTTGCCTCGTTTGTCGAGTTTCAGTTGCATTGCCTGAACGCGGGAACTTAGAGAGGCACCTTGCGTAAAAACTATGAAAACGATTTTCCAGCAAGAGTGAGCTAAGAAGACAAAAAGTAAATGATTTGAAAAGTAGTTTGAAAGCAGAGCAAGCCTTATACGCTAAACCAGCCAAACAATCGGAAGCTGCAACAGTCGCGTCTTTTAAAATTACTCAAATACTGGCAAAACACAAGAAACCCTTCGAAGATGGGACGGTAGTGAACGAAGCATTTCTAGAAGCGGCAAAGGTGTTATTTGGAGAATTAAAAATAAAACGGAAATCATTTCTGCCATCAAAGAGCTCCAGTTATCTCATCCGACTGTCACTAGACGTGTTGAGATCATGAGCAAGGATTTGGAAAACAAACTGAAAAATGATATCATGGAATGTACATACTTTTATTTGCAGTTTGACGAGTCCACCGATATGACAGATACTGCCCAGTTGTGTATTTTTATTCGGATGGTATTCTCTGATACTTCGGCTAAAGAAGAATTTTCGACGCTTTTTTTTAATTGTAAAAAGCTGCAAGCTACCAGTTTACAAACTCGTGTGCATTACAGCAGATGGAGCTCCAGCTATGACAGGCAATCAAATGGGTTTGTTGCATTGTGTCGAGCTAATGATGACTTTCAATCGTTTTTCTCATTTCATTGCATCATTCATCAACAATTTCTATGTTCAAAAACATTAAATATGAAGGCTATTATGAACATTGCTATGAAAAGTGTGAACGCCATCCGTGCCCAAAGCTTGCAACGACGGCTCTTCAAAGTACAATTTGAATCTAGTGAGTCTGTTGAGCACACTCATTTACTGCTACATACAGACGTAAGGTGGTTGAGNTCAAAGTACAATTTGAATCTAGTGAGTCTGTTGAGCACACTCATTTACTGCTACATACAGACGTAAGGTGGTTGAGCCGTGGAAAGTTTTTAGAAAGGTTTCAAGAATTACTACCCGAAATAATATATTTTCTAGATGAAAGAGGTGATGATACCGAGATACTTAAAAACGAAAAATGGCTCTGTGATTTAGCCTTTTTAACAGATGTGACATGTCATTTAAATAGCATTAACTTGGAGCTACAAGGAAAAGATAAAACCATTACCGATATGATTAGCGCAATAAACGCTTTTAAAAGTAAATCGCAGCTACTGATTAATCAACTAACTAGAAAAGATTTGAAAATTTTTCCGGCTTTGAAAGCGAGGGCAATTCCTCANTGCAGCTACTGATTAATCAACTAACTAGAAAAGATTTGAAAATTTTTCCGGCTTTGAAAGCGAGGGCAATTCCTCAGTCAAGTTATGGTATTTACGAGACAGAAGTAAGAAATATTCTGAGTGAATTTGAAAAACGTTTTACCGATTTTAACAATTTGACGAATATTGTAACTTTCATGACTTATCCGTTTTCTTGTGCAGACGTTGAAAAATATGCTACTGAAATAACAAACACCTTCATCAAGACTTGTCTTCTGTCGAAAATGAGATATTGCAGATGATTTCAGATATACATCTCAAATCCAAAGCAAGTGATGCAAAATTTTGGTAAGACAAATATCCTTGTTTAAAACAAATTGCGCTTAAAATAACCGGATTGTTTGGGTCAACTTATCTATGCGAATCTGCGTTTTCTGAAATGAAAATTGTTAAATAGAAATATCGCAATCGGGTAACTGACGAACATCTGTCATCATGCTTGCGATTGTCTATCACTCAAAGTATGTATAGTGTTTAATTAAATCCTATATGTCTATAAGTAATAATNAATGAAAATTGTTAAATAGAAATATCGCAATCGGGTAACTGACGAACATCTGTCATCATGCTTGCGATTGTCTATCAGTAATTACGTACCATCCTATGAAAAGTACGCGGACGACATGCAATGCCATGCATCGACATCCAAAGATTAATGTGTGTTAGTGACATAGATATATGTACATATTGCTATCATTATTATATATGTGTAAATTTAATGTACAATAAAAATATATTTTTAGTTACATTGTATTTTTTTTCTACCAGTAGTAGAATTCAGACTTTGATTGGCCAGTAAAGCCCCGGCCACACTCGCGTGTTACTATGCCAAGTACACTTTGATCAGGTTATGTTTACATTTTGTAAATCGTTGATTTATATATATTATATTATTACTTATAGACAGATATGACTTAATTAAACACTCAAAGTATGTATAGTGTTTAATTAAATCCTATATGTCTATAAGTAATAATATAATATATATATAAATCAACGATTTACAAAATGTAAACATAACCTGATCAAAGTGTACTCGGTATAGTAACACGTGAGTGTGGCCGGGGCTTAACAAAAAAAAACATACATAGGTCGTAACAGCGACAGGCTTACCATCTGTCATGTTAGAGCTCAGTTCTACCCCCTTACTTTTTTTGTCGATCTCTTGCCCCCACTTTTTTTGCGGTCGATCGCTGATGGTACAAGTCTGAGCACCTCTTCTCCACACGTTACTGTACAGTCTATTGACGGTTTCTTCACACTTTTTGTAACAAACCTCTGAGAAATCACCCCATATATGACGGCTTTGGTTGTTTCCTAAATATGCCACATATGACACGTGTTTTATACTTGTGTTAACATAAAAGTACCTTATTTTTGTTTAAATTGAAGTTTTACTTATGTTTTATATATTACTTATAATATTTCGTTTATAATTAATACGAATAAAAACAGGGAGAAAATAGCTGGATTGGTAATGTATAGTAAGAAATAGTTCTTATGCAAGATGATATTAAATTGACTGCGCACGAATGCGGTGCGTAGTCACTTTGATGTAATTTTCTAAACTCGGTTAAGCTTTGTTAGTATGGGACGGAAGAATATCCTGGAAGTAGAACTTTAGCAGGGCTTCTGAAAAGTTAGTAGTAACCGTGAATGGACTAAAACTGGTTGGTGTCGTTGGAACGTAGTTGTTCGAGGAGGCTGCCTGGGCGAAAAANTAGTAACCGTGAATGGACTAAAACTGGTTGGTGTCGTTGGAACGTAGTTGTTCGAGGAGGCTGCCTGGGCGAAAAAAAAAAAACAGCTCGTTTTCCCGCGAAGGACGTGTCGCAGTATCCTTCAAGTTGGGACGATTTCCCCCGACACAAAGGTTTCACCGGCCAGGCGACAGAAATGGTAAATCAGGTTAGCCGGACGGGCGGGAGGGAATATTTTGAAATTCAAAACAGCAGCCACTGGCGATTACACAACACACCGCGCACCAAGGGTCTTCTCCTCCCTCCACAACGACCACTGCCCTACATTCCCACCTCGAACGAAACGTGTGGGTTGACTGCTCCGGGTGCTCAGGCAAAGTTTGCTTCTCCCGGGCGAGAATTTACGTCCCTCTCCACAGTATTTCTGTCGGCCCCATTATCGGTCCTTTGTTTCTTTTGTTTGTCGCCAGGCGGTGGAAAACAATGGCCTCGCGCAAGCACGCTCGCCTACTTTGGCTGACTTACCGCCTTCAGAAGACGAGGCTTTTGAAAACAGACTGCGGCATCCTCACTTTGGATAATCGTTTAGTTTTTCCTCTCGCCCTCTCCACAAAACTTGGATTCGAAAAGGCTGTTNCGGCATCCTCACTTTGGATAATCGTTTAGTTTTTCCTCTCGCCCTCTCCACAAAACTTGGATTCGAAAAGGCTGTTCAAACTACAAGAAAGAGAAATTCTGTCAGGAATATGGAGCATATTTGGTTGATGAAATTTAAATAGAAACTACTGTGCAATTCCAGTGATACATTTCATTTTCGTTTACTCAAATATACGGTATTCCCAAATATGTGCGAAGTAATCGGGAAGTGGAAAGTACACCACCCCAAACAACTCAAAATATCCCTCTGAATATATGCCGTAAAGTCGATAGTTTCCGAGTTACAGACCTTCCAATGTTGTACCTCCGGGATATATTCGTAATATTCTTCCTGATACATTCCAGTTCGAGTAGCTATAGCCATGTTCGTGTACCAACAGTGATATGTCACTTTATGAGAAGTACTCAAAATGGTCACCTTGTGTCTGAATGCACGCCTGAACACGCAACGTCATTGATTGTCTGACACGTTCAAATAATCCAATGAACGTATCTGCTGGCAACTTTGTTCCACTCGCTGTTGAAGCTCTGCTATGTTCGAACTGGAGTTGCATAAACAGTGGCCCTGAGATGCCCTGACGCAGGTAATAGTACAGTGGATTGGGATCTGGGGTTCTAAGCGCATGGCGTTCGACATAGCATTAGTCGGCTGTCAGCAGTGTAATGGGACATGTGATAACACTCACGCCATTCCAGCTGATCACATTAAAAGGCACACTTTGTAAAGAACGACGATTACCAATACGCGTGGTACAATTTCTGAAGGTCTACAACTCGTAAACTATCGACTTTTGGACATAAGTTCACAGAGACATTTTGTGCTGTTTTTGTGTGTACTATCATCTTCCCGATTACTTCCCACATATTTGGGGACTTTCTGTAAGTATAATTTTAGTGTAAGATTATAATAAATGCATTCATCACAGTCGCTATGTTCAGAGGGAATTTCTATGATATTTGTAATTATTAAATTACCGAAAAGTTTTTTTTTTTTTTTTTTTTGCCAGAACGTGATTTGTGGGCATAAATGTCTCAGTATATCTTAATTGTTCAGAATGGCGTGTATTTTTCGCAACATCCACAACACTAGCATCACAGCGCAAAAGTGCAAAAAGGAAAAAACGCCGAGACGCATTTGTTTGAAAATAAGGACAACAAAAAGTAACAGAAATCTTAAGAGAGAACGAATCATTCTGTTTGTTCACGTGAAAAATCAACACAGTGTACGAAAGCTAACGATCATTAGAAATCCGATATTCCACAGCAGTGAATTTTAAACGCCGCACTCTTTATTAGGACATAATCTCTCGCGTCAGTAAATAAAGACATCCAAGGGAAACGTCAAACAAATCCAACATTCTGCGGACGAATGAAGGATAATGGAAGTTTTATTAACCAAGGCAAACTACGTTACATAAAAATTCTTATAGCTAAGAAAGTACAGTGCAATTGAAACTGACAAGAGTATAGGTTTCAAACGACTGCTAAAAATGCTGTGCATAAATACAAAAGAGAAAGTATAATGACATTTAANTGCTAAAAATGCTGTGCATAAATACAAAAGAGAAAGTATAATGACATTTAATTAGACTGCATGTTTTTACTTGGTGTCGCAAAATGAAGTTTCAAGTTTTCATCGATGTTAGTTTGGTGATTGGCGGTGCAGATGGTTTCCTGGTCTTTGGTAANAATTAGACTGCATGTTTTTACTTGGTGTCGCAAAATGAAGTTTCAAGTTTTCATCGATGTTAGTTTGGTGATTGGCGATGCAGATGGTTTCCTAAATTAGATGACGTCTTTACAAAAAAATACTTAAAAAAATACCTTGTTAATCTGCTCGCTGGCCATCTTCAGTTGACGCAAGAACGAAAGAATAAAAGTAAAGGTTTTAATTTTTATTAAGTACTATTTACTGACGTTTCCTTTGTTCTCTAATTACTTCCAACCGGAGGCTGAATCTCCGCTTACAGACAGAATCGAATTAGAACTCTCCAGTCTCCATGTTCTGGTTCTTATAATATCTCACGTCGTTTTGAACTTCATTAAATTAAGTATTTTATTTTACACGGTAATACTTAATGTATATGTGCAGAGAGCGAAATATCGCAAATTTTCGTGCATTTAACTCGGAAGATACTTCCTCGTTCAAATTAAATATTTTTCACATGTTCTAAGTATTACGGAAAAATTAAAAATTTTTCAATGTGTCGCTCTCTCCACCCCAAACGCCTTTTTTAAATAAAGTTCTTCAATCGCACTTAGATATGCTTAATCAAGTATGGATTCAGAAGAACGGCCTACATTGAAAAATATGTAAAGTATATTAATAAACGAATGATGACTCGAATCCAGGTATCTCAAGCAAACAATGGAGTTCGAGATGTTTGAGCTAACATTCATATTGTTCTGTAATGTGTTCGTAGATCTGGACACCGTGTGAAAAGTTTCCACCCTTTAATCTATTGTGGAAATCTTTCTTCTCGGCAACCAGTGCCTTTTAAATATATGGGGTGGGGATGGGGAACATTACGAGAGCCACAAACCGTTATGGACTTACCTGGATTTTTATAGCCTCTGCAGGTTCTGGAGATGGTGAATGTTGAGAAATGCATATGATTGGCATATATATATACACATATATATATATATATATATACACTAGACCATGTAAGTAAGCTGAAACGATTATCTTTCATGACAAAAGTGCGTGGATCAACATAGCAGCCTTTACTGTGCGTTCTCATGTACAGCCTTTGTTTGAGGAACTTAGTGGATAGTAAGTACCCTATTGTGCCTGAACTTATAAAACCACCTTATTCTCAACATATATACAACACAAAAACAATATTACTTTAAATCTATGAATAATAAGAAACCAGATATTCCACCACCACCAATCATTACTTTTTTTCTTTTGAATTAAAACCTAACATGTACGCCTAAACTAACCTGTAATAGTAGGTTACCAAGTATTTTTAAAATTATTTTAAGTAAGTTCTTAATCACATTAACCTTTTCAGATACTGTTTAATTTCTGGTTTCAGGTGTTGCAAATAATAAAATATTTCTTGCTGTAGGGAACCTGAACTGACATCGTAACTGTTTCATTATCACAACCAGGGATCTGTATACGCTTTGCGTTCGACGATAGTGACACGAACCAGTCATAACCTAAAGAAAAAGAACGGTTCAAAAATGAGTTAAACTCAGGAAAGATTATTGCACACGGGACCTCGTAGTGTGTGTACAGTACTGACCTAACATGAACTTCGTGTGCAACATATAAACGATTATGTACACTGGATCTGAACTAACGTAAACAACACATTTTATTTTCCTCCACAAGCCCATGTGCATTAGCCACTGCTATGTCGGTGTACAGCCGCTTGTCTATTAATTCGGTAATCATTTATGTTGAACACAAGTTTCGTCCTCATTTACGTATTACTCTTCGATAAAGAATGACTTGTTGTGGCAGTTTTATGGTGATCCCGACACTTGTTACAGTTAATTGAATATGAGTATATCCGGTTAAGTTATAGCTGATGTCATAGTGACTGTGTCTGGTTTTGTTATGATTAACTTATACTTTACACAAAAAAATTGTTATCTAGGTGGTTCAAATTGTATTTCCTAGCGACTGATGCGGGAAGCAGAAATTACTACAAAACAATATCACAAATATGCTATTATAATGTTTGTAATACTAATTTTAAAAAACAATACAGTCTTTAAATTACATTGTAATTGGTGTATTATTTGACAATGTTCCAAAATAAAAAATCGCACGTTTACAGAGACATCTTGATAAAATTGATGGGCTTCTTTTCACGTTTTTAAGCATTTGGTTCATCGGTATAGGCTCTGTATAAGGTGACGCTTTTTTAATGTGCACAAATGTTTTATGTGTATCGTTTTGTGATTCTTCATTCCTCTGTACATTTAAAATGAAATGGAAATGCATCAAGCGTATCGTTCTAGACAGAATCATAGTAGAATCAACAGTCATATTTCTTATGCACGTATTACATTTTGTTAGGACTAACACGTGCGAGACTTGAGGCATTAACGGCAAAAGATACATATCACAGGAGAGCGCAGAGTGTGTGACATGGCTGCGTGTTCATGGAGATATAGCTGTAAACACTAGCAGTCTGTTTTATAACGATCGGCTCTCAAGCGACATGAGTAACCATAAATAGGGCCGGTTTCACAATAAATAGAATTGTTCCGGTTGAGTTGATGCATAACGCATATTGGAAGTATCCGTTATAAGCGGCGCTGTCGCAACCCTCGCCTCCCCCCCCTCCCCCCGTCAGCTTAAACCAGTGTAGGGCCTCCCGGATGACACGTGTTACACATTAACGCGTGTCGAGGTCAAGCCGAGGTGGAGTAGCACTTTCCGCCCACAGGCCTCTTCCCCACCCCCTAGTAAACCGTGTGAAACTTGTACACACCTAATAAATGACGAGATATGCTGGCGATTTCCGCCCACGAGAGAAATTAAAACACGTGCTGAAGGGTGATACGCACCGAGAATAAGCTGACAGTGTATGGCAGGGGCAACAGGCCCACACCACCCCTTGCCCCCTTCACCAACAAGAGGCCAATGCGTGGATGAAGTGTTTATTGTTCAAAGCCTTCCTCCACCCCCTCTCCCAACAAGAGAGGCAAGCGTAGGATTCTAGGGAGGGCACCCAGATAGTTTAAAAGCAGTTTTTAGAGACAAAGAGGGGGTCAGTAAAGGCAGTCAGGTCAGTCATATCGGGGCAGTCGGAAGCTGCGATACTCCGCGCCGGGAAGATCAGTTGAATCGACCAGATCAGTTAGAATTGCGCGCCGAGAGAGAAAGTCCATGCAACAGTTAACCGAGCCCGGGGAGATCGGATGCCGGCCAAATGAGTCAGACGCATCAGTCAGTCGATCAGTTAAATCGTTAGTTACGTGAGAGCAGTCTACCCGGTCAGTTAGAAGCACACGCCGAGAGAGATAGTCCGTCGGGATTTGGAGAGGCTGAGGGGTTCGGACCCCGGCAGAGACAACCAGAGACAGTGTTAAGTCATGTCAGCCATATCGGGACAAACAACCAGTAATCTTCTGTGCTCCGAGGTACTAGACCAGAGTCAGTTCAGTCAGAACAGTCGTACCGCCAAACCGGGACGTGTATGGTGTTAGGCATTGGGAGCTGGAGTGCGGACGTCAGTCGAGTCAGTTACAATCCCGCACCGAGAAGGCGGAGTCGAGTGGTGAGCTTCAACGAGGAGCACCACGTCGAGCGAGTGGGAGTACTCCAGTGCAACCATGCGCCGAGAGCCGGCGTTGGGGCCCACCAAGGGTCCCTCACCGGGATGTGGCAGGGAGATAATCAGTCATGTGGTGAGCTTCAATGAGGAGCGCCACGTCGAGAGGAAGCCAGCTGAGTGCAGCATGGCAAATACAGCCAGTCTGAGGGCCTGTAACAGGGCCACCTAACTCACCAGATCTCAACTACTGCTGGAACAACTACCCCGCAACAAGTACAGTTAAGTAACCATGTCGTCACTCAGGGACGTGTCCTGTCACCTAACGCCCCCACAGCATCGAAAACGTTAGCCAGAACACTGTAATCAGCTCTTCAGGCCAAGAACTCGCAGGGTCGATAACGTATGAGTTAATTCTCAGCAAAAGGTGCCGAGAAAGTATGTGTACTTTACGCAAAATTCCGGGATTGTGTGTATGAATTTCCGTCAAATAAACCTGTTAAAACCAAGATGTAATGAAGTAATTGTTTTATATACCCTCAACCTTCAAGTCACCTTATAGTCTGTGCCATTTAACATTAACTGAGATCATATGACCCACAGGTGGAGAATAGCGTCAAAGTTATTATCAAAAATTTAATGTTGGCTAGCAAAATTTTCTGTTTCTCAATATATGGTTTAGAATAACGTTATTACGTTATGTGTGTTACATGTGCGTGTATTTTTAACGTGTCTTCTTTCCGCGCGTACGCATTTCTCTTTGTATTGTTCCTTGACTTTTACACCAAAGTGATGCTTTTACACTGTAGTAAATCTCGGTTTTAAAATAAAATGCTAAATGGACTAATGCAGATCTTTAAAATTGGTTCTACTTATTGGGCGTATTTAAGCCGGTAGACTGATCCGAGCGGTAAGACGGAGACACACAACACACTTAACTAAACTAAATTTACAGAATTTACACCTGTACATGACACACACAACAAACGAGACTTAATTCGGAAGTCCGTGGTCCAGAGGTAAGGAAACAAAAATATCCCAAACAAAATTAATGCAGCGTAAAATGCAAGCACGCGCTCTTTAGAAACTACGATTGTAAAAACTTTTAAACTACGCGAACAAAAGTATTATCTTAGGTAGAAATCTGCTGCACTTTATGGCTAAAACAAAATAAGGAAATTCATTTACGAAATACTGCAGTGTTGCACAGCAACGGTAGATTCTAAAAAGTAGAAACTGGGCAGTCGCTGAGTTATATTAGCAGCCCTGCCAGTTGTCTAAATCTCTTCTCTAAATGATAACAAGCTGAAGAGAGAGAGAGAGAGCAGAGTGCAAAGAATTTAACAGTCGAGAAACAATTGATAAGACCCCAACCTCTCAACACANAGGCTGAAGAGAGAGAGAGAGAGAGAGCAGAGTGCAAAGAATTTAACAGTCGAGAAACAATTGATAAGACCCCAACCTCTCAACACACCTGTAGGATTTGTCATTTTTTAAAATCGGCCTAGCCTCTCCATTATATGGTTTCTGCTCTCATGTCAAAAGTTTAGACGTATGAATTTATTTTGTTTATAATATTAACTAGCTTTCTGCCCGCGGCTTTACCCGCGGTGTACCAGTTTTTTTGGGCTCTTCAGTGTATTTATCATATTGTTAACGTTGCTTAGTTCTCGTAACATTTCCCATGGTAATATATTTTACAGACTGAATATTAGATAAACTAAATTTTGTCTTCTGAATTTTTTAGTGGTATCGCTACTGGAATATATTCAAATTACATTAAATATTATTTTCGAGAACAAAAGCTTTGATTTGTTGGAAAACCAAATATAAACAATCTTCCTCGCCATTCTTATAACTTGTGATTTTGACAGTTCTCTAGATAATGATTCGTAAGTTTTTCGTTCTGACAGTACTGTTTGCAAGAAACCTATTAACAGTAAATGCAGCAACGCAAAGATTGGTTTCTGCGCAGCTGCCAGCATATATACAAATTCACACTCCATCCAAAATAAAATATTAAATTATTAACTTGCTCCGTCTGTAAGTAGTTTATACACGTATATAGAATTTAATAAGGANTTATAAGGAAAAAGAAACATAGCACCATGTATTTCACTGACTGTGCAGTTTATAGAAATGAGTTATATATTATTGTTCCTGCTCTGTTATGAAATATTTGTATGCAACCGTAAAGGATAAGAAACTTTAAGAAACGGGTTTCCTTTGTATTTGATTTTATAATGCGATTGGTTTATATACAATAAGCTGGTTTAGCAGTTATAGGTATGGAAACGATGTAATGTAATTAACACATAATCGGAAACACATTTTATCCCTTTTAACCTTTTTAAAGATTGAATTTAAGAAAGCCCGAAATTTAGTTTCGGCATTTATATAGATAGCTTTTTAAAGCAAATACCTTAACGATATCTTATGGGGATAATGAGCTATTGCGGAGTCCTAATAAAAACGTTTTATCCCATTTAATCCTCCTAAGGACTGAATTTCACAAAATCATAAAATTGCTTTTTAGGACTTTGTATAAGCAGCCATTTAAAGCAAAGAACGTAACGATATCTTATTGACTTAATGAATTATCAAAGATGTCACGAAAATACGTTTTACCCCTTTTCGCCATTTTAATGGTTGAATTTTAAGAAATCCTTTAGTTATTTTTTAAATATTTTTATACCCAACTTTTTTAAGCTAAGAGCACAACGATATATTATGACGTTAATGAGCTATAGAGGAGTTCTCGAAAACACATTTTACCCAATTTCACCTTGTTAGGGGTCGAATAAAAATATCCTAAAATTAGTTTGTAAGTATTTATATAGGCACTGGCTTGAGGCTAAGAGCATAAAGATATATAATCGGGTTGGTAGGCTATTGAGTAGTCCTCTAAAATATACTTTATACCAGTTAATTCTTTTAGGGGTTAAATAAAAAAAATATGTTAAAATCAGTTTTTAGGTATTTTACAGGCACTATTTTGAAGCTAAGACATAACAATGTCCATTGGATTAATAAGCTATTGTGGCCTTCTCAAAAACACATTTTGCCCCTTTTCGCTCTCTTAGATGTCGAACTTTGTAAAACATTACTTTGTGGTGTCTGCGCCCCTAGGGGATACTATCCTTACATATTCATACTTTCGCGTCCAGCGTCTGGGCTATGCGTTGACAAGTGGGCACAATCATAACTGACAGAAGATAAGTACTACATCAAAATGTGTATTAGTACTCTTCTGCAGTTGGAAGCAAATCTAAACAATGCACGAAGTTCATGGCTCTCAAGTTACCGTTTTCTCTCTTCTTCGTAAAACTTTCATAATGGCTCTATTTTCCTCGTGGCTGCAGAAAATAGTCGTTACAAAGGTATTCTTTATTGGGAAACAAAGAAGTAGTCATAAACTGAGACTCGCAAAAGACTTTCTTCGATCATTTAACTACTCCTTGAAAATAATGCTTTAGTTGCGAGTAGCTAAAGCGTGGTATATGAATGTTCTTGCTCCGGAATGCCGTGGGCAATGAATACCAACTTCCGCAATACGTCAGCGCCAAACAAGCAGCATCGCCGAGAGTTCCTTTCAGAAGAGATTCTCTCCGCTCGTGAATCAAGACTCAGTGGTCTAAGGCAATGCGCAGGATTGATTTAAAGTTTTTACACCATCAAGTAACGTGACTTCATCTTTCCCAAGTCTTTTACACAGGCCGAGTTATACGGCTGGACCTTTATACTACTGATAATCCTGAAACTACTATAATGATAAATTATCAACACAGAAAAAATATTTGTTATTTATGTACGCGCAAATCCCAGGAAAACAGCAGAACGACTGCGTAGCGGTTGGCACACTTGCCTTAAGCTCGAAATCGTTTGTCTTCTTCATTCATTCATTCATTCGAATCGAGTAAAGTGATGTCGTATATGGGTTCACGTATATGCAAGATTTGTTGTGCTAGATCGAAAACCTCTTGCATAAGTTGTTACCATTCTATTGTGGTTATTATGGTCGTATGCTAGTTCCGACATGCCGGCCACCCACATTGTTAAGCGCTTCATCCTGCTACTTTAACCAACGTTTCTTACGTTATTCAATGCTAAATTGAACAAATTGTAAGCTGGTCAACAGAACTTTCACAAGAAAATCGTGTTAGTAATTAAATGTATTAATATATACAATATTATTTTATAAAATAACCCTAAATAAACTTCATAAAAGTGGAATGTCCATTCAACATGTAGGTATCGACTTCAGTATGTACAAGGCTAAATAAATTAGAAAGAAAAAGAAAACAGAAAGAGGGGTATTGACGTACGGCGGATAGTCAAAGGGTAGTGAGTTCGAATCCAGTTGGATCATAGAAATTTTAAGGCTATAAGTCGTATATAAGTATGCAATTCCTTGTATAAGAAAAAGAATCGTTTGAAAAATCCCAATTCATCAAAGTTTACAAATTGTTAAAAAAAAAAAGTAAAAAAATAAAATAATAAATAAATAATGGTATGGTTTGGTAGTACAAAACTTATATAAGTATTTTTTTTTCGAATTTGTTTAATATTTCAGATACATGATCAATATAATAACGAAAAGTATTTTTCAAGACATTTACTCTTAATATTCAAACATAAACCAGTAATAAAACAAGAAACACAATTATATTTAGAGTAAGTTTTCAAAGTTATTACTGTAAGCGAAATTTAGTGTCTTTGGTTTTTGTTATAATGTTTAGTAGTAGGCTTATGTTCCTTCGGTTGCACATGCATCATACATCAGGATCCAGGATACGTCCCCCATGACGTCATAAGTGCGGCCGGTGACCTGGGACGGCCATTCTACCGACAAAATCACTAGTTTTACCCAAAAAATCACTTCATAAATAAATTATTTTGCACAAAAATCACTTCCCCCCGCCCCCTCAAAATTTGTCTTTTTCCTCCCCAGATCATCCTAAGTTTCTAAAAATAGTGAAAAAAGTGCTTACTCCTCAATGTGGCTGACTGATCCCTTATTGTGGCTGAGGTATCCCGAACATCAGCCACAATGAAGAATCTGAGGAGCCAATAAAATAAAATTAATTAAAAAATATATATTTTTTAAAAATATATTTTGATAATTAAAATTTTTAAAGACTTAAGAATTGAGTGCTATATATCACCGGACACGTCTTTTCAAGGCACGTGCGATCGCGATATATCGATTATGTAACCCAATATCAGGACCACTATATTGGATTTAAGAGGTATGGGGCATACCTCTTACCACCACCCCCCCCTCCCCGCTAATAATCAAAACTCATTACCATCACTCCACCTTACCAACACCTCTCACCCGCACCTCAACCACTATACAATCTCGTCACCCCATCTTATCCCCTCTTCAACTACCCCGCTCCCAACCTCCTTCAAAACCATTTTCATTCTATAGAATCTAACAATTAAAGCGATTTATATCACTGCCCCAAACATCGTCGGAAATTATATTGAAAGTACCATTGCNACGGTCTAGAAAAGCGTCGACCACCCCCTTTCCCCCTTCTTCTTCCTGCTTCCCGATACCTCTTCCCACCCACCGCTCTCGCGAGTCAGTCAGCTTGCTGACCCTGTAAAATCAATCGTAAAACGATCAGACATCTACGTATCTATGCATTTATTAATAATTAGAATTATTTTATTTAAATTTATCATATCTAATGTTTAAAAATGCCTACATTTTTAAAAATGTATATTAATGTATCGAGAATGTATTTTTTAAATGCAAAATTGGTTTAGAAAATTCCAATTATGTAAATTTCACATTTCCCCATGACACTTGGTAACATTTAAAAAAAGAAAAAAATTCACATAGAGTAACGAGAATTTGAACCTATATATAAAAATATAATAAATATAAAAAAATATTTTTTAATTTATTTTATTTTATCGGTTCCTCAGATTCCTTATTATGGCTGATGTTCGGGATACCTCAGCCACAATGAGGGATCAGTCAGCTACATTGAGCAGTAAGCACTTTTTTCACATTTTTTTTTAATTTAAGAGGTTTTGGGGGAAAATAGAAATATCTTGGGTAAAATAATTGATTTCTAAAGTTAATTTTTTGGTAAAACTAGTGATTTTGTTGGTAGAATAGCCGTCCCAGGCCGCCGGCCGCGCTTGTGACATCATGGCGGACGGATCCTAGATCCTGATGCATGATGCGTGTGCCACCGAAGGAAAATTAGCCTACTGCTATGGTTATTTATTACAAATGAGTTATTCTCAGCAAATTATAATATATTAGTAGGTTTCTTACACACTTGTACAGTCTCTTGAGGCTTGAAAATTTGGCTTACGAGTCTTACTTGCTCATCACCTCTTAGGATATTAAGGGATAGAATAATGAATTAGGGTAAGCTCAGAATAAGATTAATTATAGAAAGAGTAGTAGATTCTTTACTTGCTTCAACAGTTATTACTTATTACATGGATATTTAAAGCAAGAGTCCAACGGAAATAGAGAGAGGGAGTAAAGGAAGGTTACTTAAGAGAGAAATAACATGATAAAGAAGGAGCTCACCCTAGCCTTGCACCCAGGCCTCGTTGTCGGAAGACGCCCTCGGACCCGCGGTTGACTCACCTGTTGAACCACGCAGACTTTCCCGATCTCGGTCCTCGGAGCCCAGTTCACTCTTCTCGCCCCTCCACGTGTGTATTGACGTAATTCGTTCTGATTGGCTCCCGTTGTGCGTCGGAGGCGGGGTGTCCTCGCCGTTTGTTCTAATTATGCTGAAATGCCCTTAGGCTAGCAGGACCCACATTTTTTTTCCCTCTTTGTACAATTCTCCACTGGTTGCTGAAATCGATTCCGGTCCGATGTTATGCTTTGCAACCGCGTCTGTGGCCTCTTTCCCGGCTTTTGCTTAGACAGGCGCTGCACAACGGGGCCAATCGTAACAGAATGATGTGCAATTTTGTGGAAGGAACTGGCGGCTCAAAAAATAATTCGTTATGAGAGTTAAGCTATGCAATACAACAAATAATTTTGCGCACGTTTTGTGTTGCTTGAATAAATATCGGGTATTACTCTTTCTGTGGAAAATCAGATATGTTGTTCAGTCAGAAATAACAAATGCGAAACCCGAGTCAATACAGGCAATATTTTGATAATTTTATATCAGTGGGTATTTGTTTTAAGACAAGCTAAGATCATTTTAAAGCCTGGCAGCTAAAAATATGTTTACATTTTTATACAATAATTTAGCAAAATAATAAATATTAATAAAATACGAGGATATCACTTTCTAATTCGNTTGGTATTTGTTTTAAGACAAGCTAAGATCATTTTAAAGCCTGGCAGCTAAAAATGTTTACATTTTTATACAATAATTTAGCAAAATAATAAATATTAATAAAATACGAGGATATCACTTTCTAATTCGTAGACCCAGTACATAAGTACGGCGAATTCAGTTTNCGTAGACTCAGTACATAAGTACGGCGAATTCAGTTTGCCTAGTGATTACTGTTTTGTGAAGAGCAAGTAATAGTTTCGCGTGTTATTAAACTTCAGAATAATTGCGACACATTCGCTGTTATTGACATGTGGCGATGTTTATGTACATTTTTTTATAAAATGTTACTGTAATTTGTTAAAATTCTTAAATTTCGCAATGTTCAGCTGGACATTTTTGAATGTGTACGGTTTGTGTGTATCAAACTATTGCGGTGTCAAAAAGTTAGGAGGATTTGATGAATAATAGTAAGAAATCGTACACAAGGTGCTTATCCGAATATGGTAATACTGAAGTCATACTTGGTTAAATGCAAAATAGGCTGTGACCCCGCTGGAAAATCTAAGAAAGGTGGGAATGCGCTCGGGAGGGTACCTCGATTGTATTGCAATGATGGCGTGGGCTGACTTTAAAGTAGCAAGCCTGCTTGAATGCCTGAATGCACCATCTCACATAAAGTATTCAGCCAGCAGACAGCAAATCCTGGGACGCTATTGCCCAAGGCTGCTGGTTGAAACAGCCCCCAATAGCATAATCAGCTTGAGTCAAGCTTGAATCAAACTTGTCATGACAAGCCTGTAAGCTTGAATCACGGTTTTATGCGAGCCAACAAGTTTTATTCAAGCTTGAACCAAGCTAATGAAGTTTCCACAGGTAGAGCTTTTAGTAAGCTTAATTAATTACATTTTCCCCAAGCGTGCCTTGGCAACTTACAAGCATAATTCGAGTTATCTGCAAGCTTTCCATTAGTAAGTATGTTCCAGTGATGAGAAATCTGGCTTGAATCAAGCTTGAATCATACAAACGATATGACAAGCTTGCTCGGCAAGGCAAACTCAAGTCAAATGGCAAGCTTAGGTGCTATTTGGGGAGATATTCCCCTTCGCCAAACTGGAGCACGGGTGCGTGAGGCCGTGTTTCTGGTGTTTTCAGTATTAATGCTTTGAATTATTATCGACGTACTTCTTATTTATTATTGTCGGTTTTGCTCCAATTTCGTTTATGATCATATTATTTGGATTGTTTGAATGGAACATCTTTTTTTTTTTTTAATTGACGAGGAAGTTGTATAGTGTTCTGAATTGGCTTTTAAGCCACTCATACGTAAAATGGGTTAAGGGCGTAGCTCAATAATGACTCATGATTAGGTAGAGCACAATAGTATTAGATGAGATTTATTGAACATAAGGATTTTACAATTACTATTTGTGTGTCTATTGATCGGGGGAGCTTAAATTGAATACCAAGATGCTTATTAATTATGTTAAGATATATTGTTACCTTACGCCATTACTAGTACAGTCTAATTGGAAAGTTCCCACCTTGTTCATGTTGCCGGAGGCTAATTCTAGGAGGCGGTTAACGAAGGCCGGACACACTCATCTTCCGTGGTCTTCTCTCTGTTCGGGTCGACGACAAAAGGCGCTGCTCCCGGTGTTACGCTGGTCTATATCGGTTGCGTTGTTTAATATTTCGGCACCGTTTACTGGCCGGTGGAGGGGATTTATGCAACTGTCTTTCACAAGGTGCGTCACGCTTGTGCCCTGGCTTAATGTTTGAAGGTGTGATCAGGAAGGCCGTTCAGCTAAGGCCTGATCACTTTATAACATAAGTAAGTCTTGATTAGTTTTCATTGTGCGTACTTCTTGATGTATGTGTAACCTGTTCAATAATTTCCATTTTTTCAGACTGTTTGTTTTCTGTTGTCTATGTTGTAATGATTGCTCAGCCCATTCTGACTTCTCATAGTAACAAAAAAAAGGTGTTTTTTTTTTAACTGCAAGAAGTCTTGTTTTTTTCCTTCTGATTTTCGTGTACTGTCGTCTACTTTACAACACATATGTAGTATACTTTTGCAGCGGAGACACAACTTACTTCTCGGAAACAGCACACCGCATCTACCGAAATGAAGACACTCCTGCGTTGGTAAAAGACGTGGGGAAGGAAAGCGGGATAGAAAAGTGAAGCAGAATTGATGTTTCAGAATCGCTTAGAAAAGTTCTGTATACGATACGAGCATCGACATAAAGTAGTTTGCATTCTGTCGGCGACCAGAAAAGAGTTTGTCGAGTTTGATTGCCAACCGCTGGGACAAGAAAGCGCGCTCCTGAGACTTCGAAGATTCTCTTCCGTGGAGAATTTCCCTTGGTTGTGGAGGGAGGGTAAAATGATGGCGGGAAAAAAGAAAAAGTGGATGGAGGGGTGGGGGAGCGATGCGACGAGAAAACGACATCCACCTGCAACTTCCGGCGCGCTGGAAATTCCCGACTCGCGTCGACCCGAGCTTTGAATCCTGATCGCAGAAAGAAGAGCTCCTTCTGAGCCGCCTAGCATTTGCAGCGCCGCTCCCCCTCCTCGAGCGTGCCAAAGGATGTAATAAATGTGGAGCGACCTTCATCCTCCGGCGTATCGCACTCGTAAAAGGCATTCTTCGCGAGAACGTTCTTGCACGCGTGCGAAGTGGCACGCTCTTGCAGTGTAAATACAAACCTTTAAAAAATGTGTTCGACCAAACACGAACTAATGTTTTGTTTTTTTTTTTCTCCCCCGTTATAGTAGCAAAACTGTAGGGTTATTATATTATTTTAAATTTCTTGTTAGGCCTATTAATAACTACGTGTCCTTGCCCATTCTCTGCTGAGAACCTGGTGTGATGATAGTGTGGTGGTATGGTATTTCTGATTTCACATTAAAGTGTAAGATAAGTTTATTATCGATGTATCAATTTCTGAAGATTGAGCCTCCGAACCATTACGTGCCGTTTTTAGAGACGTAGATTTAGGTTAGTTTTGCACGTAAGCCGCCATTCTCCCAGTGAGTCTAACCACTTGAATCAAGAGCATTATTCCTCTCATTCCCACACTGATATATTGATTCTGGTGTTGCAGATAAGATATTTTTTATCCACACTGTACTTCAGCTGGCAAACAACGTGTTTCGTTATCACTACCAATAGTATGTAGGCGTTTTCGGTTATCAGTGATATGAATCACCCATTACGTAAAGCAGTAGCAGGGTTTACGAATCAGTTACCAACAGGGAAAATTATTGGGTACTGAGCCTTGCAGTGTACAGTTCCAGTCGAATATAACCATTATGTGCAACATTTAGACATGCGCAGTCATAACCTGCTGAATATCTTACGACAGCATTTTATATTTAACCACCGTATGCAATTTTAATCGCGGTATTTGAAATTGTTTGGATATGAAAGATTCCAAACTTTCGAGGAATTCAGAGAATATGCATCTGATAAATATTTAAGTTTTTAATTTTTAACTCAGTATACATCTGCAAACCTGTTCGCAAAATGCTTCATTACATGAAACATTCAATGCATTTTGGTGTCAATTTAACTACCATTCATAAAATTTTATATTTGAATGTTTGATTTTATTTTGAGTAAATATTTCAGTTTTTGTCTGGTTGTGATTGCTTCGAGTAGTTTGTAATGCACGGTGACAAAAATGCCAATATATAAGAATGTTTATTCAAGAAATGACTACATTGTACCAAATGATTAAACCTCTGTCGAACTGTCCCACAACAGCTGATCGAGATCTTGGTTTCACAACGCCACTCAGTTAACAATCGCCGAAGGCCTCGTGTATTTATGCTCGAAATTGACATTAATATACAACGTGTTTCTAAAACACGGGGACAAACTTCGACAGTGTATTCCTGGCGAAAATATAAGACTAAAATGTAAGTACCACTTTTCTCAAGTGATTTTAAACGAAACTCTGCGTCCCTGAAAGATCCTGAATTAAATGGCATAACTCTGAATTGCGGCTTGCCTACCTGGTATGCAAGACACATTCTGTTTAGAATGTTTAACATGCAATATCGCACAAACTGTTCACCTGAGAGTGTGTTGATTTAGGCGTGCTGATTCACATGCTGTCTTTAAAAATTGCTTATAACGTAGTGTTACAAAGTTAGGTGCAAACACAGGGTGCCAACAGCCATTACTAAAAGGAACGGGATGATATTACTGACCTCGTTTTTAGAGGTGTAAGATCTCCTTTATACAAAACACCATTCACCAATTTGTTGCTTAATCACATGTGGTNAAAAGGAACGGGATGATATTACTGACCTCGTTTTTAGAGGTGTAAGATCTCCTTTATACAAAACACCATTCACCAATTTGTTGCTTAATCACATGTGGTTTTCGATTTTTTCACCTTAACGCATTTTAAAGCTCTAATTTTGGGGGTGCGCAGCACCCTTAATAATTTCTTAGGGGATAAGTTGATCATACATTTTAGTCTTATATTTTCGTAAGGAATTGCCTACCGAAGTTTGTCCCCATGTTTTGGAAACACGTGCTATAAAGCACTGGTNGTCTTATATTTTCGTAAGGAATTGCCTACCGAAGTTTGTCCCCATGTTTTGGAAACACGTGCTATAAAGCACTGGTAACGACATAAGTGACTTACAATAGTATTTCTAACGCTGCGAGCGCGTATGGTAACTCTCGATTTTCTCTACGCAGTTAAAAGATTTTGTACTCATATATAATGGAGAAAAAAAACTGAACTTTTAAATTTTTCAGAACTTTAAAAACCTTCACATAATGTCATTTTAGTACTAACATGACATCTGCTACAATATTAATTGGATAAAACAAGAAGCAAATATGGCATATCTTTAATCTCGCATAAATCTATTTCAGCGCAATCTACCGGTAAGGGAAACTAACCACACAGTCATCCAAGGAGAGAACAGCCGTGTATTTATTACAATGGTGTGCATGTTCTGAGGACAGGCGNAACTAACCACACAGTCATCCAAGGAGAGAACAGCCGTGTATTTATTACAATGGTGTGCATGTTCTGAGGACAGGCGTGAGCTTTCGCCTATTCCCGTAGCATGGGAAACTGACGTTCTTATTGACAGTACGTTCATGCTCTCGCATTCATGCTCTCGTGTCTTAGTATGCTTTGCCTTTGTTACTTAGTAAGTGTTACTAAATTACTTTTATAATATGTTAGAACCATCAACTGAATGAAAACACGTAATTATATGTATATATATACATTTATCTTTGGAATGTTGTGTCGTGTTCCCCAGGTACAATAGCACTGAAGTAATTTTTTTATAAGCCATGTAAAGAGCTAAGTATTTTCGATACAGTATAAACAAATGCTAAAGGTGTTTTTCCATATATGTTTTTAACTGATAACTCACATTTTGATAGTAGTTTGGTAGGAAAAATCTTTTATATGCCATAGAGAATGTTTCTTGACGCGTTCGCAACATTTTTCTCAAACCAATCAACAGCTAAGTAATACAACTTTTGTGACTACTTACAGATGTGTCTTAAGATCGTGTTTTATTACATACATTTGTTAATTGTTACTGCTGTCTCGTGGACTATACTGTAAAAAAAAAAAAATTCTGGTAAACTTCTTAAACTGAATTGGAAGTTTTTATTGAACCCATATATCGCATATAAATAATACCACACATCTGGTACAAAATTATGGATTATTTAGCGTCGCTACTATACAAAGTTGGGAAGTTCCTACACATTTGACTGTTTCCTGAGCAATCGTAGGAACGCCAGCATGAATGTATGAGAACTTTACCGTTCGCGCTTTTTTACACTACGTATACTATCATATAGTAAATTTACGAATAATTTCTTAGAGTGTATCTAAGTCAATAAAGGAATCAACTTTCCATGCTAGAAGAATAGGCGAGTGCGCAAACACGTATAAAATCGTGGTTCTGTATTTTAATTTTATAAAAATTATAAAGTATATTATATTGTTAGGTGTCGCTGGTCCGCGCCGCTGACGTTAACCGCCCCACGCGGGCCATCGAAAGACAGATAGTCGTTTGACAGCGGCGGGAGCGTGGCAAAGGGGTTGTTTTAATTGAACAAGCGAGATGGCCAGTGGCCATGTGTCTGCTACAGAAAGCGAGCCGACACGATCATTCTTATCGCAGCTCGCGCCTCGCTGACCCTGAGAAGCTCATATTTCTCCATTTATCACGCATTATCTCCATTACTTTTCCCAGAACATCATGGATTGCCGAGAACGTTCTAGACGGCACCTACTTCAAGTATTTATACCACGTGCAGACCTCTGAGGAGGAAGTGATTTAAGAGCCGAAGGTTTGGCGTCTCGTGCGACCTCCAGCGACAGTTGGGCGATTCCGGAGCGGCGAAGGACGACTGCAGCGATCTGCGAGAGTGCGTCGGCGAGCTTGTGTTTAGTGAATAGTGGGACTGATATGCAGGACTGTGGACTGGATGCGTGAGTAAAAAGATATTCGGGACGATGGTAATAGACAGTTTTAACTAAACGTGTGAAAATAATTGGAGCAGTTTAAGAGACATTAGCAAGGGTAAAGACTGTGATAAAGACTTTAATTGAAATGGTGATAATGATTAAATATTGCGCTCAATAACAATAATAAGAGTTAATACGATGCTCAGATTGGTAATTAACATATGTTTGACTGTTTGTAGCATTGAGAATAAATATAGTTATTGGTATTTTTATTAAGACTTCCTTCCCTCGCGAACACAGATACGCCCCTCAGGCGCCCATGTAACAATATTGCGACGCTGGCGCTGGCACGTTAATGTATTTACCACCATCTACTTCTGCGTGGTGGTGTACTCTTTGCTCGGCTCGGATCCCCTCCCTTTTGCTCCCCGTTCACCTTCCTTGCCTCCTCCTTCCTCCTTCGTGCGTCGCCATTTTTGATTGGCGAGGATAATTTACTAAGTCGTTGCTCGGCCGGGGCTCTGTCTATTCTGCTCTACTTTACGTCCGTCCGAATTCTGCTACATTTCGCCGCATCTTACACCGCAACATCCTCGCTAGTACCTGATGGCTTAACCACACTCACCTTCATCTAGCAGTGGACAGCGCCGACATTATGTTACTGAGATGACGCAGTATACCAGTTTAGTTACTGAGCAATGGGGCAGTAAAGCGGTAAGTCGTGGAGAACGCTAACTTTGCGGTTGGTTTTTAATTTTTTTTTTGTGTGTGGCATAGTGGTGTTGTATCTTGAGTGTCCAATAAGGCTAAGCCATTTCAAAATTTTGGTTTCGGTCACCCTTTAAAATTACATTCCAGCTTAACTATTGGTGTCGCGTTGCTGTGTCTCTCTTGTTTTAATGTTTTAACGTGTCGTGTTTGTCCTTGTTAGCCGCTCAAGTATTTCTGAGTATCCATTTTTGGTGTTTCCACGACTGTATCGTTGGGGCGTGATTTCTTTAATATGTTTTTTTAAAATTATTTTTAACGTTTGGAGCCGTACTGTATCTTAAGTGATTGCCTCCCGCCGTAATTATTTTGCACGCCTTTTAATTGTTTTTGAAGTATTTTATGGAATGAAATCTTTACTACTGGGCAAGTCAATTACTGCCCTCTTTTCTATGAGTGTTAGAGTCAAAGAAAATGGAACGTTTTTAATCAATTGTTAAATAAATTTAATTTGGAATTTATATTTTTTAAAGTTTGTTGTTCTGGAGCTAAGATTGTATTTCTAATACTGTAATTTTTTTTTTTTTGTGCTCCAAAGCATATACTGCGTTTCAAAGGACTATAATCATTAAAACAAATTATTATCAACTGTGATAGTTATTGCTGTGATATATATTTTGTCAGTCGTTCTAAGGGTTGTTTGTCAATTCAAATCGTATATATATATATATATATTATATATATATATATATTCGTATAAAGGGAATTGAAACATGTTCTCTACTGTACATTGTTTGTGAATTGTCACAATATGTTGACAACTGTAACTTGTTGCTCCTCGATTTTTACACTTCAGGGTTGCAATTGGTTTAATGGTGACACTATCTTTATAGCAAATTTCGCATTGTTACTTGGTTGGTGCATCGCTTCAACTCGTTAGTTAAGCGGCAATGTTAACATTTACTTGTGACGGGAGGAGAAGCAATGAAATGAAAGAAGAGAACTGTGTACCCTCTCTAAAGATGTCAATTTACAACGAATCAACTCTAACCACTTAGTGAAAAATAACTCTGAGGCCGTGTTCTCACTGGCACTTTTTGTTAACAAAATGGTCACGTGACCCGATTTTGTCAACAAATTGATGACATATTTTTTTGTGATTTGCGNGCACTTTTTGTTAACAAAATGGTCACGTGACCCGATTTTGTCAACAAATTGATGACATATTTTTTTGTGATTTGCGTTTTGTCAACTCCGAAGCTGACAAATGACCAAACACAAAATACCAAATCAAATTCATATTAGTTTTGCTTGTTTGAAACTTTTAAATACGCATACAGGTGAGATTATTGAAATAAACTAAGGTGCACCCCACCGACAATAATTATTTCACAAGAAAAGTTGCAGGAAAGTTTTTATGGAATAGGCGACTTCTTATGAAACGATTTTTGTTTACTGACAATTTTACGTCATAGTGGCTTTATTTTGTTGATTTTAAATTTGAAACGACCCATTAACATCTTTCGGGAATAATTACTGTTTATTCTGATACTACAGCACGGCATGCTAGACAGTTGATTGTCGTGGTGTTCCGACTGAAACATAACAAAATTATAAATATAAATTACAAAAAAAAAACTTAAAACTATTGGAACACGGCCTGAAGTTTAAATATCACTTTATTATTAGACTAATTTTGTTATAAAAAAATCTGAGAAAAGTATTTTGGAGAGAGCTGTATAGTGTAGTTAATTAATTCAGTCGCCGTGCACACGGCCTAAATCATGTTGCAAATGAAGAAGAAATACGGGCAGTATGGTGAACAGCAATAAGGAATTAGCAGCCGTTGTTTTGAGCGTCTTCCGTGTGAGTAATCTTATTTTCACAAGTTTACGCACCTTTTGTTAGTGAATGGTTAACCCTGATAACTCCCAGCATGTAGCGCTTTGATCACTCGTGAGATGGTCGACACAAGTACTGCGCACACCAAATATATAATATGATTGCAGCACTTCAGCTTGTAAATGAATTCGGAATTGAACGCGTTAACTGCTTGTTGTCGTAAGCTGTTGACTGTTTACGATAAAGTGAGCACTTTTGAAAGCCCTCTCATTTGGAATAAAAGTCAATAAATAGGTTTAATTTTTGCCTTAGGCATTAACTTCCGATTGCGGTGGAGTATACACACTGTGTTTAGTACTTGCATAGCAATATTTATTTAAAAAGATGGTAAAAGGATAAAAATTGGCTGAAAGGGAAAAGTAACTATAGGGCCTCAAAAGTGCTCACTTTACAAATAGATACTGGAAACCAGTAAGAGACAAAGCTCAAACGTATCTGTGCCTTAGACACAGATATTTTAATCCTGGTTCATTGCCACCATTAGAAATACTAGCTGTAAACTCTATTTTATATATCCCCCGAAATTAATGTCATTCAATGAAAATAATATCGCCAGACTTTCAGTACACAATAAAACAAGTGTTATCAAACATTTTAGGCGGATTGGTTTGTGCAGCAGCCAATAAGAACAAGGCTAGGAAGAAATGTTCGAACTCCGCGGTCGGCACGTTCTTTTGAAGTGAGAGACTATCGATTCTGCAACGGTGCCTAACCAGAGCACGTGTTTTATGATGCCAGACAGTTTTGGACATAAAAGGTTAAACAGTGGTCTTCAAACTTTGATGATCATGAGAGGTATCATATTACAGTATTAGAATTTTACTATGAAATTATGTGTACGTAGTATTTGAAAACAGTGAATATGATAGCCTTCTTTGGCATAAGGCATTATATTGAAAAAAACTGCAATATTTTCTTTTCTTTCTTTTTTTAAATTGACAGTCATTTGCTTTCAAATTCTAAGAAAAGTGTATTTAAATTGTACGTTTTTATTTTTTTTATTTAGGAAATTCTTTTACAGTTATTTTATTGTGTACGTAAAATAAATATTTATTACGAGAGTCAGGAAGTGTTTCTGAAGTCCATGTAATATAAACACTGATTGGAAATCGCACCAACAAACTCCTAGGAATCGTAAAGCTGAGAGTGGAAGAAATTTTACTTGAGTCTTTGTTGGCAGAGCCTTGTTCCGTGCTCAGGTGTACGTGAAAATACAAGATTTTTTAAATTATATTTTAACCAACGGTCTAATGCAAACACTTTTCCCGCGACGACAAATAAACACCCTCGTCATGATTTCATAAATGCCTCGCCTATTCAGCAAGAACGAGAAATTTTTTTTTCAAGGAATGTGTGCATTCAACAATCATGAGTCTCTGACGTACATATAATCACGATTTTTTTTCGTCTTTGTGGGGGTTTCTGATTAAACTCTCCTCCCCAAGACAAGGCACAGTGGGAGCGGGCATATTAAAGAAAGTTACGCCACTGTGCACCCTTCTCCGCCGCTGGAAGTGTGTCGTGGTTTTTTCTTTTGTTTTCTCTTTCTTTCTTTTTTTTTCCTCTGGCAAGCTGTCATAATGCCGGCACGCTGGCGTAAACTCGGAATACCTGTGTTTCCCGCGCAGCACCGCGCCAATTACGAGGCGCGCGTGGAGGGACGTGAATGCGTCTGACGGCGAGATTTTTAAGGTTTTACACGCGCGGCTTTACGAAAACTGACGCGCAAAGCCGCTGCGCTGCGGCAGGGCGTCTGAAAGGTCGTGGCCGCGACTGCCGCAGCCATACTCTCCCCGATCTGAAGTAGGGCGGGTTTTTCATAGACGAGAGACCGCAGCTGAATTTCAGACGTGAAAACGTGGCGAGACGCAACCAAGCTTGGGGTGCAGTGGCAAGGGCGGCTCTTAACGACAAGGTATTACACTGAAGATTTAAAAAAAAACTGGTATAGGCGTGCGTATGCAAATANCAGAATTCATGGTGTGAATTGCCTCCTGCATACCTTCAGACATTAGTTGAGTCCATGCCATGTCGTCTTGCGGCACTTCTGTGTGCTCGCGGGAGCTCTACACGATATTAGGCAGGTATACCAGTTTCTTTTGGCTCTTCAGCGTAAGGCGGAACAGCGCTGGAATGCAAATACGGGTAAAAGGCAGATCCCAGAGAAAACCTGTCTGTGGACTACGAGCATCGGTATAGTGGAGACTGAGATTGACGGACGGGACTAATGAACTGAATACGTGAGTGACAGACATTTGGAATGACGGCAATAAACAGAATGAATGTGTGTTAATAATGATTGTGAATTACATTATTGCCCAATATAGAGACAATGATAAGGACTTTAATTAAAACTGAGATATACATCAAATATTGGGCTCACAGAGAATAACAAGAGTGATAGTGTAGACAGATAGTTTAATGCTGTAAATAATAGTAGTGTAAATATTTATGGCAAAATAAATACATTAAAATATTATATTGTCTTATTTTTATTAAGACTTGCATCCCTTACGAACTCGGATACGCTCCTGGCGTCTGATAACAATATGATAATAAGGTAAGTGGGGGATGATGCCGGTTGGAGGAAGACACCTGAGAGGCTTTTTCGAAGTTAATACACAGATAGCAGCGCCAGCCATGTGGAGATGCAGCGCTGCGTGTCTAGAAGCAGCCATAAGAAGGTCGACACATATTTTTAAATTCTGTGGTGTTTATGGTGAGCACCTGTCTTATAATTTACAGTTATGCATTCGTAAGGTCTACGAGAAGCAGTTACATTCTAAGCACCAAACTGTTTCTTTACAAAGTACCAAAGGTATTTTGCGCACAAGATGGCAGTAGAGCGACTACCAGGTAAGATCACCATTCAGAAATAAACGTGTGTGTGATCTTACCCTAATATGTGGGTGGGACACCATAAACGTACTTTAAAGTGGCATCTTTCTCCAATATTTAACCAACTTTATTTGAATTTAGTAATCGTTATTAGCATACATGTTAATAATTCCTTTATTTTCCAACAGATTGTGTCTCGTCCTTGTGCGAGGACAGCTGATCATGCTTCCTGGCCAGTGGGTTTTCCTAAGGAAATTCATAACCCGGGCAGAGTGACAGGTTGCAAGGGCAGCGAAGATGTTCACCGTGTTACTTCTTCGGAACAAGGGGAGACCATCAACGTCATTGACTGCTGTAAAGCTGGCAATGCAGGTGCAACGCTGAGCATTGCCAATGCTGATGCAAGTGAAACACCTGCCACTCTTGCATCAAATCGCCAGACAGATATTGCACCTACAAGAGCTTCTCGTGCACGTGCCCCCCGACAACGAGACAGTTTATCTGCCACTGTTGTTACATTAGGCGAAGCACCTGATTATTAAATCTGCTCACCAGGTTAGGATGGTGATATAAGGTGTATCCCCATTGTTAGCATGCCTAAGTCAGACGGTGGGAAGAAACAAACAGCAGTAGTCCTGGATACACCAGAGCAGCGAACCGAAATGCGAAAATCAAAACATTATATGGGAATTAAAAAAATGAAAGTCGAAAAGAAAAGTAACACATGAACTGAAAACAAGTGTGCCCTAAAACAAAATAAAAAGAGCTCGTCTACCTCGTGTACTGAGTAATTCTTCTCAGATATTAAAAGTGGCGATGAACTGAACGACATCGACGGAGGCGATAATTATTATGCTTTATGCAATGGCTACTGTTATGCCAAAAGGGGTCATAAGTGTGACTGCATTCAGTGTGTTACATGTGGGAAATGCTTGCATGAAGATTGTAGTCTGAACTAGTTGCATTGTTCCAGCCCTGAATGTACGCAGAAATCATGTCATCGCTAACTGTGGAAAGTAGCAGGTATACGAGTATTTCACACGTATGAGAAGTAGCATTCACGATCACATATTGCTGTCAGTAAATCGCTGTTTGGCTCATATGTAATTAGGTAGTGAATCGCAAGGAAAGAAGCAATAGATCCGTCAAGGCCTCCAATATA
>NQII01003819.1:411031-432448 GCA_002778355.1 Clitarchus hookeri | reverse complement strand
TCCGCTATCCTAATTTACTCTACATTCGCCTATGGTTAGGATTTGGGGACTGTTGAAAACTCTAGTCTAAAAGGGAATTTGTCGTAGGTTTTCCTATTGTTCCGTGTTTGCTTCGTGTTGCCTCGAATGGTGAGTCCAGTGCCGATCCGTGTGACCTGAAATAGTTGTTTGAACAGAGTGAGTATTTTTTGTACAGCCATAATTGACTTGAAATGGCTACATTCGACATATTACAGGCGATACGACTGTAAAACATATGCATCAGTGCAGGAAGAAAGTCTCTTTTAAAAAAATGCATACATAATAATCCATCAAAGCCACCTTTACACCACATCATAATTTAACTATATCATGCTATTTAGTTAATTTTGTAACGTCATTTATGACGGTCTTAATGATATCAAACATTTGTTACTTTATCGTTAGAACACATTTCGGCATATAAGAGTTTCCTAAGTTAGGCTATAACTTATTTCTTTTACCATTATTATTTTGTTAACATAGCTGCATACTTGACAACCAAAAATATGAAAATTTTCTTGGTTATCTGGTTATATATTATATACATCAGTGTTGTCAAAACAGATTCTACACATTATTTGATAGACGCAGTCACGCTGTGCCAATAAGCTCTCAAATGTGTTTAAAAATAAGTTAGCAATGCTGCCACATGAATTTATAAGGAGTTTTAATATTCACATACTTCACAGCTATACTGACCTTTTTTGTAACTATGGTACTTGGAGATTAGACAAACCCATGATATTAAATCATGTTTATACATTTTTTTGGAGTATATATTGTGTTCTGTGCCTGCCACCTGAAGGAATGGGGTCGCGGCCCTCTAGTTGGTAATCTTCGTAAGTTCAGCTGTCGGATCGCGGTGGGCAGCTATCGTGTCTCCGAGGTATTGGTAGCACATCCATACCAGTGGTCGGAACAACCCAACTTTAAACTAGCAACAGAAGACATAGCCTCAGAACTAGAGCAATCCGTCAACGACATTGAAAATTTCCTGAAATGCATACGCCCACTACTACCACTTGTCAAAACAGCAAACGAAAAACTGAACCCCACATCACCGACCAAAAGTTTTCTCGTTATAATGGAAGCACTGAACGACCTCAGGCGCAAAGAGTTACTCATCTTACAAACAGTGCATCGGGATTTTTTAAAGGGAGTCTTCCCCTTTTTCTCCAAAGAAATATAGAGAAATTCCAATACTCAATAAAGTTTCATCATCTAATCCATAATTTAGTATAGTAATAAAAATAGAAAGATAAGAAAATATTACCTTACACACTAACAATCAAACCATGGCCTTTTGAATTTTTATTCTATTTGCATTTGAATTTTATGACTTTAATTTTTACTTTAACTTTAATCTAATAATAAATTAAGCCAGCGTTTAATTCGGCATGGCTTATCAAAAACAATTGTTTAGAATTAAAAAAAATATCGTTTAGAGTTCACCGGGCTGGCCCCGATGAAGGAGAATGACAGTTATTAGTTAACATCGTAGTTCTGGTTTTCATTGATCATTGTTGTATTATAGACACATTACCTTGGTACCCATAGTGTAATTCCACTCGTTAGTGGTTTCACTCGTATTCCGTTAGCATGGTTGCGGCGCCCTCTTTATTCGTTCACTCCCCGAACTAACGTGTGTGTTGGCTTGAAAATGTTATTTACAATTTTTCTAATATGGAAAAGTCAAAGGAAATAAGTACTGAAAACGTCTCGTAAAAGTATAAACAAGGCCATGGGCCACAACTGCCCGAATGTGCATTGCTTGGCAGATAGCTCCTCGCTTCCCGAAACGGACAATCTCAATGCTTTCCTTTCTGAAGTATGAGTTGTGGCAGTGACAAGGATGGAAATGCAGGTAATTGTGGTACGATAGAATGAAAGCTATTTGTGTTGTCCCCAGGGTAAGCTGGATTTTCCCTTCCCCCCTCCTTACCCCTTTTCATGGGGAATTCCCAAGGTTCGCTTTCCGTTATAATCTACCAGCAGGCGAAAAGTGGGGGGCATGTTTTGCTGTCGCCATCTCTCGTCGGAAAGCTGAACCAGCTCAAGAGTTTTTCCACTTTCACTTCCAAATCTCAACAACAGGAACTATGCTAACTAATTCTGCCCGTGGCCACTCATGAGTCCCTTGGCCTTGACGTGTAATGCATTTTGTAGTAGAAGCCTCGCTGACCCCCTTCGCGANTTCCGTTATAATCTACCAGCAGGCGAAAAGTGGGGGGCATGTTTTGCTGTCGCCATCTCTCGTCGGAAAGCTGAACCAGCTCAAGAGTTTTTCCACTTTCACTTCCAAATCTCAACAACAGGAACTATGCTAACTAATTCTGCCCGTGGCCACTCATGAGTCCCTTGGCCTTGACGTGTAATGCATTTTGTAGTAGAAGCCTCGCTGACCCCCTTCGCGAGCGCCTACCAGTTGACAAGTGTCACGAGGCATGTGGACAGCCAGAACGGATCGCAGTTACATGTGTCAAGGTTGTGCCAAGTAAGAGCTGGCATTTAGCCGAAGCACCCTGGCTGTGCTACGTAAATACGTAGGAAAGCGGGAGAAATTGCAGAGCCAAGCAAAAGCACCTCTAGCTTCACACCTGAGAAAACGGCTGACCAATTGAAAGTGGGGGCCACGAATACACCTCACCCCTACCACCCTTTTAGCCAAACCGCGGAAGAATAAGCTGAGATGGTAAATTCAAGGGGCAAGATCACCACTTCCCCCTCCCCCAAACCTTCACGAACCATGGCACGTTGTTGAAGGGTTTTGTACTGCAGGCAACCACCTCTCCCCCTCTCCCAACAAGATAGACATATGCTAACACTTAGGGAGGGAGGCTAGAGGGCATATAAGCCAATTTTTTGAGAAGAGGGATCCATTTCACTATCACCGCGCCGAGAGAAGAATTTTCCAAGGCCGCCCACATCGCCGGATCTCATCCACAGCCAACAACATACAAGCACCACCAGCAGAGTTAAGTATCAAGTCGCTGTCCAAAGAAGCTCCCCCTACACCACGACATCGCCTACAGTTAATTTCAGTAAGCCAAAAAAAGTACAATACCTCGGAGGTGTTTTTGTATGTTTTTTTAAACTCGAGACAATATATCCATCCAGTAAAGTTTAACACCAACAGACTACCTCAACCTTCAAGGCACCTTTTAGTCTGTGCCTGGAGGAATCAACTCCGACCCTATGAACCACCCTGTATGCCATAGGTGGGTAATAGAGTCAGCCTTAAGTGTGTGTATTAATTATCAGGCTGAAATTAGTTGTCTGTAAGTAAGCAATATTTAAGAGAAGTGTGGCTTGAAGTCTGATTTTCAGTTCATAGTAACTGTTATGAGTGTTAATTGTTTAATCACCAACTAATGCTTTCAAAATATTGCTTGATAAATTACTTATTTTGAATATGTAGTTCTAAAAAAAGATGTGCTCATTGGATAAGTATTCATATGAAAAGCATTTTTTTAATCATTTAAACAAGTTTTTGAAGTCTGGGCTGTGCACTTCTGCAATGATTTGTTGCATTTGTATCCATACGGTTATGTATCCTTACACAAAATGAAAATGTCATATATTTTGGAAGTTTACACAATCATGATTATTTTATGACTTTCAATTCATTTATGACTTGTACACAAGTTGAATTTCAAGAAAAATTTGTGTTGCTGGTATAAACAGTTCCATAACTAATCAGTCATATTTGTCTTCATGAGATTACGTGATACAATATACACCACATTATCATGGTGATTCCAATTGAATCGCAAACAACATTCTTCCAAGTGACAGGTATTAGGTTTTACATAAATTGAAAGTATTTTAATATATTATTCCCTTCACTACTTTTTATGCATTTTTATGATGTTTGAATGAACTAAGAATGACATTATTTTGGCAATGCAGCAAATTATGTCAGTTAGGGACAATTTTTACCATGTTCATAAAAAAGGTATGAAAGGTTCGCTAAAATAATTTATTTTGAATAAAACATTAGTAGTTACAGAATCTTTCAGTTTAAAGATTTTCCGGGAACTGGAGGGAGGGGGTGGGAGTTTTTGAAATGAACAAGTTCTTAAATTTAATGATGAAAAGATTACAAATTTTGATAGGTCCAGAAAAATTAATGATAAAAATTTAAGCTGTTAAACTGAAAGTTTACTGTAATTTTAAAGAAAACGAACCATGAATGGATAGCTAAAATATGCATTATGAATACTGAGTCAATTTCCACTTTACAAACTGTAGTATGGAAATATAAGTTTAGTTCTAATATAGTTAGTGTAATAAAAATTATCTGATGTGCGACGGTGGTGCTGCAGAGCGCATCGTTTTTGGATTCGCTTCTCTGTAAGGCGGCATATTCCTTTGCTGACTCGGCTGCCCTTCTGTTTTCTCCCCTCATTTTCCTCCCTTGATTACCCCTCCTTGTATGCCAGCTTTTTTTTTAAATTGAGGAGCTAGTTTATAAATAACTTGTTACACGCCTTGTGCAGCTTTCATTCTAAGCCTCATTCTACGCCTGTGAAGAAGATCGTCGGGTTGATGCCTGCTAGAGCTAATTTAAATTGTAATATTGGCTAAAATTGTCAGTTCTCCCGTCCTTGGACGAGGGTGCTATGAGACGCCATTTAAATAATGCAGTTGCGTGAGATGCTGATTATGCTGGAGCTTGTACAACGGTGAGTCGATTGTCTGTTTATTGTTTTTTAAACAATTTCATGGCGTAGTTTTGTGTTTGTCTTGGTCTTTATAGTGAGTAAGATTTTTTTCTAAATTCTGGGTTTGGACGCCTGCCTAAATTGTAGTCTCGGCCTAACTGATTTCTTGCTTCTCTGTTAAGTTCCACTTGCGTTTACGTGCTGAGTATAGTGTTTTGTCTTGTAATGAAGCANACTTGCGTTTACGTGCTGAGTATATTGTTTTGTCTTGTAATGAAGCAGTATTCTTAACTTTCGGGACACATGTTTCAATTTCGTTCGGTTTTCTTAAGCTTTGGTAAGCTTCACAACATTTGTATCGGGTTTGAAGTTTAAAGCAGTGATGGCTCGTTTCCCGTAATAGTTTGTTTATCGGGCGGACGTTTGCTGTTTACTTTTATCGGGAGTCTGGTTATCGTTTCGTTCCGAACGTCGTTATTTTCAGTTTTTGTTAAGCTTCGGCATTATTTATCTTTTTTTCAGAATGCGTCAACAAGTTTTGTTGTACGAGAAGTTCGTTTATGTTGACGGCGCAGTCTCAGTGTCGATAACGTGTTGAGAGCGTGAGTGGCCAGGCCCTTATCTCTGGTGAGGGGTGTGATAGGCAGCACAAAAGACGCGTGTGTCTGTCGCATTTTAAGTCAGTCGGCGGCGAGTACAGTTAGAGTAGTCACTTCAGGTCGAGCAGTGCTTCAGGTCAGTCTCCACTCAAGAATGCTCGCCTAGACCGCGTTGGGCGGGACATTACCCCCACATCGGTAACTATACTTTGTNTTAGAGTAGTCACTTCAGGTCGAGCAGTGCTTCAGGTCAGTCTCCACTCAAGAATGCTCGCCTAGACCGCGTTGGGCGGGACATTACCCCCACATCGGTAACTATACTTTGTTATTTTATTTTTCCGCCGGTGTGGGACGTAGCCGCATTTCATATTTATTCGGGCAAGTTTTGAGACATGAACAATCTGTAAACGACTGTGGCACTGTTTCTGAACTTGCATGATTATCGGTGAACGCTCGTACTCTGCATATTATAAACTTCGGCTCTGAATTGTAAAAATTCAATAGTAAATAAAAATATATAACAACTACTCTGGAACTTGAACTTATTTCTTAATTAATCGGCGTCCATTTTACTGTTTCTCATGTTCCACCTTTGAGCTAGCAGTGGCAACATAACATCAGCAGTGTAACTAGCGGCCGAACATTACAGTCTGCTGCCCAATGATATACCTAAATTTTAATTGTCGCTACTGTGCTACCATGACTTACGCGTTGGGCGTAGTTTTTTGAAGTGTTCTAATAGTTATCGTCGATGATTTTGTTGGATGGAGGTATGGTTAGGGTCTACGGACTGCCTCCATCGATTCGCTTCTTTAATGTAATAATTTATTTCAGACTTTAACTTGTATTTTTACGTTTAGGAGGCTTTACATGGCCGGAAACGCTGCATGTATTTAGTTAAATTGNTTCAGACTTTAACTTGTATTTTTACGTTTAGGAGGCTTTACATGGCCGGAAACGCTGCATGTATTTAGTTAAATTGCTCCATTAAATAACTTGAATTTATCTAGTCATCAATGTAAATATTTGTATTTAGAAACGTTTTAATATTACTGTGCTCATTTTTTTCAATTGAATATTTGTTTTATATTTTAGAGTAACATAATAGTTTTGAATAAGCAATTGCGCAGCAATTTAATATTTTATATGAGTGATTGGAGTATTTATAGTCAAAAGAAGTACTTTTTAATATTTTTGTAACGTTTTACACTACTTGGCTTGTTTACCAGTTAAATATTTATTGTATTTTTGAGCTACGCAATACCTTTGAGAGAGCAATTTAATATATTTGTATAAGTATTTTTATTTTTTNATTTATTGTATTTTTGAGCTACGCAATACCTTTGAGAGAGCAATTTAATATATTTGTATAAGTATTTTTATTTTTTATTTTTTTGCATTGTAAGCCTTTGTCATTAATAATTTTACATGTCATATTTTTGTAAATGTTTAATCCAGNTTTTTTATTTTTTTGCATTGTAAGCCTTTGTCATTAATAATTTTACATGTCATATTTTTGTAAATGTTTAATCCAGATGTTCAAATCATAAGGTGTTACTAACTTGTAAAATATTCTGAAATTAGAGTGCTTGAAAATGACATCGTCTTTGTATTATTTGTGCCAGGGCACAGACGTTTTCGCATAAATGCTGACTAAAACTTCAGTGTAATTGTTACTCTGACAGAGAGACCTCATTTCTGGGTATTTCTGGATGTAAATTAGTTTGAAATCTATGAAATTATTACAGTGGCCGAAAGTAAGTTCTAACAGATTTTACCACTAACCTTGCTGAAAAATTAGCTTCGCAGATCTAAGTGAATTAAGACTCAACTTCCTAGTGTCTCTACTGATTAAGTTGATAAATAGGACAGAAAGTCCAGTAAAATTGTTGCATTGATAAAAAAGAAATTATCACTGTCTTTGTTCATTTACTACTGACTAATTAAAAACACATGACTAAAATTTCAGTGGAACGGACACCGTGATCAGAAATAAATTTACTGATTTCTCAGTGGCTTCACTAATAAATTAGACAAATACGACCGAAATTCCAATGAAATTATTGCACTGATAATTAATAAATTATCATTGTTTTTCTTGTCTTACGACTGAAAAATTAAAAGCACNCCAATGAAATTATTGCACTGATAATTAATAAATTATCATTGTTTTTCTTGTCTTACGACTGAAAAATTAAAAGCACATCACCAAATATCGGTGTAGTGTTAACATAGAAGAAAAATAAATTACGACTGATTTTTCATTATCAACATTAATAAATTTAACGAATATCACTGATACTTCAGTGAATCTATTGCACGGATCAATGGTAAATAATAATTAATTTTTCAGAACAACTACTGATTAACTAAACCAATATCACTAAAACTTTATTGAAAATGTTCCACTGATTTACCTGCAGATATCCGATAGCATCAGTTATTATTTTTCACGAATTAATTTAGTAACAGCTGATTTTTTCCCAGTTGCGCGTTTCTGACCAACTGAATAACTCAGATTCCACTGTTTTTTCACTGATTCGGATTTAGATTAAAAAGGCACCATTTGGCTCGCGTTGAATCCAATTTAGTGCCTTATTAACGTAATTCAGGGTTTCTCCTCATGATTGTTGGGGCATTGTTCTGACTGCAGTGGTCTTTGTACAGTGATCTATGTTTCAGCGCCATACATCTTATATGTAAATTCCGGGCTAATTTACCTATAAACACAGGATTGATTTATTGGTGTGCAAAAACTCTAATGTAAGGGCATTTTTTTTTAATTACTGCTTATTAAATTCTTATGTTGTTACGATAAACCAAGCTAAACATACACCTTGAAACTATACACACACCGAGAGCTATAAGATCTATAACGCCGAGTCTAGTGGTTGACAGGTAACACCTCTTAGCGAAAGGTGATCAATGCTACGTACACTGGAGAGCCAAAAAAACTGGCATAGGCGTGTGTTTGCAAATAACAGAGGTATGGAAACAATCAGAGTAACGTGATACCGTCGGCAGTGCTTATATAAGACAACTAGCGTCTGACATAGTTGCTAGATAGTTTACTGCTGCTAAAATGGCTGGTTATCAAGATTTAAGTGAGTTTTAACGTGGTATTATAGTCGGCGCACCGGAGATCTCCGAGGCGCTTCTCCTAGGTAGCGACAAAATTTGGATGTTCACGTACGACCATTTCACGAGTGTGCCGTGAATATCGGGAATTCGGTAAAACATCAAATCTTCGACATCGCTGTGGCCGGAAAAAGATCGTGAACGATCGGGACAAATAAAGAGTGACGAGAATCATTAAACGTGACAGACGTGCAACCGTTCTAAAATTGGTGCAGATTGCAATGATGTGGCATCAACAAGTGCCAGAGTGCGAACTATTCAACGGACCATCATTGATATGGGCTTTCGGAGCCGAAGGCCCACTCGTGTACGGTTGTTGACTGCACGACACAAAGCTTAACGCCTCGCCTGGGCCCACCAACACCGCCCTTGGACTGTTGATGAGTGGAAACACGAGGCCTGGTCTGAGGAGTCTCGTTTCCAATTTTATCGGGTGGATGGACGTGTACGGGGACATAATCATTAAACCATGGAACTTTCATGCCAACAGGAGACTGTTTAAGCTGGTGGTGGCTCTGTAATGGTATGGGGCGTGTGCAGTNATCCATGGAACTTTCATGCCAACAGGAGACTGTTTAAGCTGGTGGTGGCTCTGTAATGGTATGGGGCGTGTGCAGTAGGCGTGAAATGGGACCCCTGATACGTCTAGATACGACTCTGACAGGTGTCAGATACGTAAACATCCTGATCGATCANGGCGTGAAATGGGACCCCTGATACGTCTAGATACGACTCTGACAGGTGTCAGATACGTAAACATCCTGATCGATCACCTGCACCCATTCATGTCCATTGTGCATTCCGATGGACGTGGACAATTTCAGCAGAACAATGCGACACCCTACACGACAAGAGTTGCTACGGAGTTGCTCCAGGAACACTATTCTGACTTTAGACACTTCCATTAGCCACCTAAATCACCAGACATGAACATTATTGAGCATATATGGGATCGCTTGCAACGTGCTGTTCAGAAGAGATCTCCACCGCCTCGCACTACTATGGATTTGTGGACTNGCATATATGGGATCGCTTGCAACGTGCTGTTCAGAAGAGATCTCCACCGCCTCGCACTACTATGGATTTGTGGACTGCCCTGCAGGAGTCATGGTGTGAATTGCCTCTTGCATACTTTCAGACATTAGTCGAGTCCATGCCACGTCGTCTTTCGGCACTTCTGCGTGCTCGCGGGGGCCCTACGCGATATTAGGCCAGTGTACCAGTTTTTTTTGCTCTTCAGTGTATATTTCTGTGTGTGCTACAATAGCGTTCAAGAGCCTCTGAATTTGTAAATATGTCCATGCTTAGATAGCTCCACACATTTTTAATTGAGTAGGTTATTCGAAGTAGTTTAGTAATTTAAGGTGATTTACCCAACATTTAGGAAAAAATTTCTCCTTTTTTAAATTAGGGAAAGCAGCAGAGTAGGGACCCTTTTTCGAAATAATTATTTTCTGAAGTAATATGGAATTTAATGACGCTCATATCTACAACAACGTAAATAATAAATGGAATCACAGTTTTTTTTTTATATACATTTTCCATACGCAATTTATTTACTGGCACACACATTGCATTTAACCATTTTTTGCAACGGTTTTGTTTTTTAAATGTGAGTAATCTTTCATGTATTTGATTACAGTGGACTGCAGAGAAATATATAACTAGAAATGCCGCAGCTAAACGTATCAAAAACTTAACATCATCGAGCAGTTGAATCACCAAGTCAGTGTAAAGCAAAAAACCTGCCGGAAGTAAATCAAACTCATAAAATAGATTTTCACTACAATTAAGAAAAAAGTAAACATTTCTTTTGTTAGGAGATTCCGTAACTCAAAAGTTTCTTCACAATCTGCCAAATACTACCTTTAAATAACGGGAGAGGAGTTAATGTCGATTTTGTTCACAATTTGCTCTCTTCCGTCAGATCTCCTTCCATCAGATCCCGTTTCGTTTCTGCGGGTAATCTCGTACTTTCTTACACAAGAACACTAGACAGTTTGACCACTGCTGCTGGTTATCTCAGCGTTTTTCTTAGAAGTTAATAAGTAGGCTTGACGTCGGTAAACAGTAAATACGATATAAGTTCACAAGACAAACAAATGTAATCTACGATTGAACGTTGGCTATTCCTTGAGCATTCCAAGGAAAACCACGAGTTTCCAGAATTTCGGTCTCACTTTTTCCACTTTTGAAAGTCCTCTGTTGAAGTTAAGCTGAAAGTTCAACGAATCATTAAAAAACACATAAAATAACAATTAGTAGTTTATGTGCCTCTATTAATTATTAACGTATTCATATTTTGCATATTTCTCAAATTTAAAAATAAAATACATAAAATTCCAGAACCCATACATTAATAATATTTATTGCTGGAACCTATAAATCTAGACACTATAGAACTTATTCCCTTAAGTGTGTATATATGGGTGAAAGGTGATTTCATATGAAAACTCAGGTAGAAAATAAATAAACGACTTGTTGCCTAAAACGATTATTGACGGTAATATTCCTCTTCCAAATAAAAATAAAAAAAACTCAATTACTTAGATAAAAACATTTCAAGTAATTTCAAATGTAAGAAAAAAAAAGCACAGTGTACCAGCAAACGAAGACTATAAAACTCTGAAAAGATAATTGTGGCTAACATCCCCTCAAATGATTCTCTTACAACGCCCTGAGTATTTGCNCGAAATAAAAAAAAAAAGCTCAATTACTTAGATAAAAACATTTCAAGTAATTTGAAATGTAAGAAAAAAAAAGCACAGTGTATCAGCAAACGAAGACTATAAAACTCTGAAAAGATAATTGTGGCTAACATCCCCTCAAATGATTCTCTTACAACGCCCTGAGTATTTGCTAAAATTTAAATATATCCGATTTCTTTTTAAAAAGGTTGCCTTATTGTAACAATTTAAACTGCTGTGTTTAGGATAAATCAGCCCTTACAATGATGGCCGTCCAAAATCTTGGAGGTATGCAAGCTGAGTAGTTGGTTTACTCTATTACCGTTGGGACCGCGGTGGCTCAGCGGTTAGACTGCTTGCCTCCCACCAATGCGAAACGGGTTCAATCCCCAGCCAGGCCACTCCCTGATTTTCGCATGTGGGAATCGTGCCGCACGATGCCGTTGGTCGACGGGTTTTCTCGGGGATCTCCCGTTTCTCCCACCCTTTCATTTCTGTGCTTCTCGATACTCACCTAAATCACCCTCATTGGCTCTCAAAACCTCGTTGTTAAGATTCACCCAAATCTCTTCACTCACTCTATGACCGTACACTTCTATACACCTATCAGTTCGATTGCTACATTCAGACATGACCTTTGGCAGGCCAAAATGCAATCATTAATTATTGCTGTTTTCAGCTGCTTTGTGGCTCACTTTTTATCAGTCTACTTTCTGAATGTCTCTCTTGATTGTATGGCCCCATCCCTATAAATAACTTTTTCAACATACTTCCGAATTTCACCAAACTACGTCCGCATATAGTTATTCCTAATGAAATTGTACTTTTATAGTTTTCGATCATGCCAGATACTTATTTTTAAAATGGCAGCAATTTTAAAATTTAGGGCAATATGTTATATCTCGGGAACTATTTTACCGATTGCAACCAAATTTGGTACTTTGATNCGCCCAAATCTCTTCAGTCACTATATGACCGTACACTTCTATACACCTATCAGTTCGATGGCTACATTCAGACATGACCTTTGGCAGGCCAAAATGCAATCATTAATTATTGCTGTTTTCAGCTACTTTGTGTCTCACTTTTTATCAGTCTACTTTCTGAATGTCTCTCTTGATTGTATGGCCCCATCCCTATAAATAACTTTTTCAACATACTTCCGAATTTCACCAAACTACGTCCGCATATAGTTATTCGTAATGAAATTGTACTTTTATAGTTTTCGATCATGCCAGATATACTTATTTTTAAAATGGCAGCAATTTTAAAATTTAGGGCAATATGTTATATCTCGGGAACTATTTTACCGATTNTATACTTATTTTTAAAATGGCAGCAATTTTAAAATTTAGGGCAATATGTTATATCTCGGGAACTATTTTACCGATTGCAACCAAATTTGGTACTTTGATAGTGCGTGGTATAAGCATTGAAGTAAGAAAGGGATGCTCTTATCAGTCTGGCATTTTGGAAGATAGTGCATAGGCCTATTGAAAAATAATACTTTTTCATTATATCTCGGGGAACCATTCAACCGATTTCAACCGAATTCGGTACGTTAACAGTGCATGAAGTAAGCACTGAATTAAAAACTGTTAATGCTATTAGTCCATAATTTTTTAAGTTAGTGCAAATTGAAAAATTAAACTTTTTTATTGCATCATGTGAACTATTTAACCGATTCCAACATTAATAGGTACCTACATAGTGCATTATTTAGGTATTGAATTTAAAAAATTTGATAATGTCATTCATCCACTATTTTGGAAGATGGTGCAACATAAATAATAAAACATTTATGTTATATCTCGGTAACCACACGACCGATTCCTGTCATATTTGGCATATATGTAATACTATTGTAAGCCATATTAATACACGCAAAATAATTTGATNACGACCGATTCCTGTCATATTTGGCATATATGTAATACTATTGTAAGCCATATTAATACACGCAAAATAATTTGATTTGAAACTTATTTACAAGGTGGCGACAATATAGATATTTTAGGTTAACTTACAGTATCTACAATACTGTTTGACCAATTTTGACCAAAATGGTTATGTGAAAAGTATATTTTACGAGCATAGAATCTGTAAAAACATGGCCTCTTTTTCCGCCATTTTGTAAGACAGTTCCATGTGAAAAATCATGTTTTGATGTAATTTCTTGGGAACATTCAACCGATTCCTGATAAATTTAACACAAGTAGTACTACAGTACGTCACGTAAACTGACAGGTTTTAGTGGGTCAGGCTATTATTTTCAAAATGACGACCACACAAACATTATAGACTACTATGCTATATACAAAACCATGTAAACAATTCCAACTTAACATTGTATGCTGGCAGTATCTACTGAATTATAAAATAAGCTAATAGCCTATTGGCCTATAAACCCATTTTTCAGCCATGTTGGAAGATAGCACTTCATGAAAGATTAAACTTTTGTGTCCTATCTCGGAAAACAATTAACTTATGCCCACCAAATTTAGGCTACATGTTATACTTGTGTAGTCCATCTAAATTTAAATTCTGTATGAGTTAAGAAGGTAATCACATATTTTCAAAATAACAGCTATGTAAATATTTAAGGTTAGTAATCCGTATGCTCCAAACAATTTTAACCAACTGTAATATGTAGCAGTATCTATGACAAATATCCAAAGTACCAATACAGTAATGAAAATAGCACCACATATGAAACTGGAGCTTTTATGTCATATCCGGAAACAACTAACAAGTAGTGCTACATCAGGCCATGTTTTAAGTGCGCCTGGCTTAATTTACAGAATGGCAGTCGTATAAATCATTTAGATACATTTGTCATATCTCTTAAACACTTTAACCACTTTCAGGTTAACTTTGTGTGCTAAAAGTTGGCATTAGAAGAATCAAATACGGTTTTTAGAGATCATATTTTGCCGAGTTTGTGTAAGATATTGCTTGGTGATAAAATGCAACGTTTATGCCATATATCGGAAACCAATCATCGAATTTCTACTGAATTCTGCACACAAGCAGTATTATTACAGTGGGCCATGTAAAACGGGCATAATTTAATTGGGTCTGGCTTTTTTTTCACAATGATGCAGTGTAAATTATTAATATAATTTAATCATCTGTAAAATAATTTAACAAAATTCAACCAAAATTTTTATACCGACATTATCAAAACTGGTGAAAAATGAAAACTGAACACCACTAAAGCGGTGACGTAGAAACATTATANACGACCGATTCCTGTCATATTTGGCATATATGTAATACTATTGTAAGCCATATTAATACACGCAAAATAATTTGATGTGAAACTTATTTACAAGGTGGCGACAATATAGATATTTTAGGTTAACATACAGTATCTACAATACTGTTTGACCAATTTTGACCAAAATGNTTAATACACGCAAAATAATTTGATGTGAAACTTATTTACAAGGTGGCGACAATATAGATATTTTAGGTTAACATACAGTATCTACAATACTGTTTGACCAATTTTGACCAAAATGGTTATGTGAAAAGTATATTTTACGAGCATAGAATCTGTAAAAACATGGCCTCTTTTTCCGCCATTTTGTAAGACAGTTCCATGTGAAAAATCAAGTTTTTATGTAATTTCTTGGGAACATTCAACCGATTCCTGATAAATTTGACACAAGTAGTACTACAGTACGTCATGTAAACTGACAGGTTTTAGTGGGTCAGGCTATTCTTTTCAAAATGACGACCACACAAACATTATAGACTACTATGCTATATACAAAACCATGTAAACAATTCCAACTTAACATTGTATGCTGGCAGTATCTACTGAATTATAAAATAAGCTAATAGCCTATTGGCCTATAAACCCATTTTTCGGCCATGTTGGAAGATAGCACTTCATGAAAGATTAAACTTTTGTGTCCTATCTCGGAAAACAATTAACTTATGCCCACCAAATTTAGGCTACATGTTATACTTGTGTAGTCCATCTAAATTTAAATTCTGTATGAGTTAAGAAGGTAATCACATATTTTCAAAATAACAGCTATGTAAATATTTAAGGTTAGTAATCCGTATGCTCCAAACAATTTTAACCAACTGTAATATGTAGCAGTATCTATGACAAATATCCAAAGTACCAATACAGTAATGAAAATAGCACCACATACGAAACTGGAGCTTTTATGTCATATCCGGAAACAACTAACAAGTAGTGCTACATCAGGCCATGTTTTAAGTGCGCCTGGCTTAATTTACAGAATGGCAGTCGTATAAATCATTTAGATACATTTGTCATATCTCTTAAACACTTTAACCGCTTTCAGGTAAACTTTGTGAGCTAAAAGTTGGCATTAGAAGAATCAAATATGGTTTTTAGAGATCATATTTTGCCGAGTTTGTGTAAGATATTGCTTGGTGATAAAATGCAACCAATCATCGAATTTCTACTGAATTCTGCACACAAGCAGTATTACAGTGGGCCATGTAAAACGGGCATAATTTATTTGGGTCTGGCTTTTTTTTCACAATGACGCAGTGTAAATTATTAATATAATTTAATCATCTGTAAAATAATTTAACAAATTTCAACCAAAATTTTTATACCGACATTATCAAAACTGGTGAAAAATGAAAACTGAACACCACTAAAGCGGTGACGTAGAAACATTATATGTCCATGGGGCACTGACAGAGGGCAGTACACGCAATGATTAACAGTGCTGTGCTGTGGATAGAGCAAGAACCACGTACTAGGCATAACACCACTGAGTCCAATACACCTGTAGTTAACTTGGTGAAAGAGTAGTCTGTTTTTTTAATCACCGGCCTGTGTACAGTAAGCATTGTAGGCATGCCACGACAGCATAGAGGTACACACTTCGTGCAATTAACGGACTTTGAACGAGGCCGTATTGTGGGTCTGAGAGAGACTGAATGGTCCTTCCTAAGAATTGCCCAACGCGTAGGACGTGAAGTGTCTGCTGTGCATCATTGGTGGTGCCAGTGGTCAAACGATGGTGCACATTCTCGTCAACCTGGTTCCGGACGGCAGCGGCATACGGATTCCCACCTGGACCGCCGCATCAGACGAGCAGCCATTGCTGATCGCCCTGCGGCCGCCGCGCAGATTAGGGCCACTGTTGCATTCAGGGTGTCAGCTAGGACCATCACCAACCGTTTGCTGGATGCCGGGCTATGATCAAGGGTGCCGCTCGCCAGGCTTCCTCTCACACCTCATTTCCATGCAGGCCGCCTCGGATGGTGTCACGAACGACGCACCTGGAGGGATGAAAGGCACGGAGTTGTGTTTAGTGATGAGAGCAGATACTTCCTTGGCGCCAGTGACGGTCGTTTGCGAGTGCGGCGTCGACCAGGAGAGCGGTAACAACCAGAGTGTCTACGGCAGCGACATACAGGACCAACTCCTGGCACCATGGTTTGAGGGCCAATAGCCTACAATAACAGTAAGCTTCTCGTATTTGTTGAGGGACCACTGTGAACGCTACATCCAGAACATCATCCAGCCCACTTTGTTGCCACTTCTACAAAGCCAAGGAGATGTCCTCTTCCAGCAGGACAATGCCCTTGCACACGCGTCTCGTGTTAACTCAACGCGCTCTCGAAGGTGTTCGTCAACTCTCCAGGCCAGCACGATCACACGACCTGTCCCCTATTGAACTGGGGTAGGGTATGGTGGGACGGCGTTTGGTGCGGTCTGCAATACCGGTAACAATCCTACACGAATTGCAACAACAGGTGGAATTATTTGAGTTAATAAAAATGTCATCCGACACCTTTATAATCGCACGACTACAGGACTGAATCGTCGCTAAGGCTACACAGGATAATGGCATTATTGTTCAAGACACTCTGTAGGGTCTACCCATATGTGTACGACCCTGTGATCATTATTATATACAGTGTACAACGTGTATAATTATTCAATATAACCTCAATTCATGTGTGACCATTGCGTCCGCGGTGTTCAGGGTGTTCATTTACCACTTTCCACCTGTGTATAAGACACATCAGATATGCCTATACAAGGCCTGTTTTAGGCCTTTTTGCACGATAGCGCCAAATGACATACTAAATATTTTATTTCATTATGTTGGTATGATTGGAACGTGTCCACTGCTGACCACGAGACTAAATAAAATAAAAATGTCACATTCACAGAACTCAGAAAGACAAAACGAAAAAAACCTCTTATATCACCACAGATAGATAATTAGTAAAAGCTCTTACCTTGTAAAAAAAAAATATATACATATGTTTATATTATTAAAACAACAAAAAGACGAACGATTAACTTGTTAATACAAAACAGAACAGACAACAAAAAGCTAACCAAAAGAAAGGACTACACAATTACAAAAACAAAAACGCGACCCAAGTGAGCAAACTGTGCTAAAACAGTATCAGTGAACACAGTTGAGCAATAAAAAAATTGAAACACAAACACAAATATGAACAAAAACCACAATGAAACAGAAGTCAGGGAAATTTTATCCTTGTGAGATATGAACCCAAATAATTCAACGCTACGAACAACACAGGAACCACAAACATAACTAGATAAAAGAACAAATAAACCCACATTGAGTACATAAAACTACGAAAAAATTATAACACAATAATAATTACAAGTCTTTTCTTGTTTTTTTCTTTCGTTGTTTTTGTGTTCTCTCTGTGTGTTTATTTATTCTTTTATCTAGCAATTTTTATGGTTCCTGTGTTATTCGTAGTATTGAATTATTTGAGTTCATAATCTCACAAGAAATACTTTTTCCTGATTTGTGTGTTATTGTGGTTTTTTGTCCTATTTTGTGTGTTTGATTTCAGTTTTTTATTATTCAGCTGTGTGTACTGTTATTGTTTTTGAACTGTTTGTTCACTTGTGTCGTGCTTTCGTTTTTGTTATCGTGTTGTCCTTTTTTTTGGCTACCTTTTTGTTTTCTGTCCGGTTTTGTAATAACAAGTTTTTCGTCCGTATTTTTGTAGTTTGGATTATATATATATATATATATATATGTGTGTGTGTGTGTGTGTGTTTAATTGAAAAGGAAACAGCTGAGTTCTATGAATGTGCGATTTGTATTTAATTTATTTGTTTCGTGGTCGCCTATGGACTCAGTCCAATCATACCAAAATAATAAAATTAACCCACCATTGTCATCAAACTTTAAAGATAAAGTGTATATGCCGTATATGCCAAGTGTATATGCCAGTCAACCTATTTATACCCAATTATGCACACAAGAAGTACTACTGTAAACTACGTAAACTAGCGTGATTGAAGTTATTCACACATTTATTTTTAAAATGATGCATCTGTAGATATTTGAAGTTGCTAAACCTGGTCTACCGAAACTTTAGACTGATTACTACCGAAGCTGATAATCCAAATCCTACCTCTGTAATGTAGTTGGCTGCACGCCAGCTTTCGGTACTAGCCGTCATGGGTTCGAGTCCCAGGTAAGGCAAGTGTGTATTTGTAATTTTCTCACTAGAATAGCATTTGTTTCTGGTTTCATCTCTAATTATATCGCTGTCAACGAGACGTCAAGACTCAACTACCATCTAACTTTTGAAAAATTCATCAAAACTATTTGCATCCATGAAGAGGAAAGTAGGCTCTTTAGTTATTTCGATAACTTGTTACGCTTCGAACGAGATATTCTTTACATTGTGCTCACTTTTCGGAATCTATGAATTTCGTATCATAACAAGCACATATTTACAGCATTTCCATTTTCATAGTATAAAGATACTACCATTTTAAACATCATGGTGACTATTGTTTTGTCCGAGGAGCTTACATTTTTTTGTTTACACATGAACACGGTGGTTATTTACAGGTAATATTCGGAGAAGAAAAATATTAATCCTGGAGCCGCAGAAGAGAGTGTGTGAAGATCGTAGGATATAATGTGTGTAATGATTAGAGATGGTTAACCATTTATCTGTGATTACATTTAAGATTAATTTAAGAATATGTGATTCTGGTCTGTGCCAGAACTTGTGTTGTTGTTTTGTAGAATTTCTGGAACGTAAATCTAGACTGGTGCTATAACGCCCTATTTCTAATGGATAGAGACCTGCAAAAGGTGTGTTGTTTTTCGCGACTGACAATTCTTCACTGCCTACACATACCTCAGAGCAGCCCGTGCGGTCAATGGCAGATGTCTCTGATATAAGGTAATTTGCCTATGTGAACGCTTTTAGGGTTTATGTTCACTGTACCGTTGAACCTTTGTCATTGGCTGAACTCTCGTCTGGGGCGTACTACACAAATTTTTTCGCCAGTGGCTGAAGTCAAACGAGCGTATAAAACTTGTTCAGTTTGCCGCCAGAAATCTTTGCATGTATTCTACCCATTAGTAATGGGGTCTTTCTCATGAAGAAGAATCGATTTTGAAAATAAATTTTACGGCGGAAATTTACAAAAGGGTATAGCAAAACTTAAACTTAAAACAATCAACCGAGCGGTTTATTATGCCTTGCTAAATCAAAGTTTTCTTCAATTAAATTATGTGGTAGAAAATAGTAGATTCAGGGAGAGGGATCAAATAGATGGATTCGGTGTGGAGCCAAACATCCTATACTATTTCGGTCCGATGGTGGTGGTGTTGGTTTTTCAAGATACTGAATTTTAATATCTTTATAAGAAATTAAGACAAGCTAGGAGTGAATCGCCTACATTCCCGTTCTTAAGACTACCGGTACTGTTGGTCTCTGTTTTCCCATTTAAAATAGACCTTTTGGTTCATACAGCACCGGGAAGGCTTAAAATACTGTACAACGTTAATTCCTAGCCGGCTCTCTGCCAATATAATGCCGAGTTAAAAGAGTCCCAATCAAATGTTCTTTCCTACGTAGAACAATCTGCAATACGTCCTGTTCATCTGAGTAATTTACGCTATTAGCGTTTCTAGCTTAATTTTACGCTGCAGATAACATAATGAGAACATATGGCAAAATGATATTTCTTCCCCCAGTCCTTCAAAGAATACGGATGTCGTAATTTTACGGCAAACTCCCTACAACTCGGTTAATTTCGGTCCACGTAATGTTACGTAGATAGCACCCAAATTGTTAAACAGAAGATTATCTTTAGATAAAAAAAAACCTAAAGATTGTTATTACATGCAGTTCTTTTTTTCTCAGCTATTTCATGTGCACGGTTGTCCCGTGCACTGTATTGAGCGTGTATGGTTTTCACAGTTAACTNCTTTTTTTCTCAGCTATTTCATGTGCACGGTTGTCCCGTGCACTGTATTGAGCGTGTATGGTTTTCACAGTTAACTGAACAGTTTTGAAATCAAACTTTGAAAAATATCACTGCCACTACAATTTAATGGGCACACGAAATGACATTACGCCCAGTAAGATTTGAACCAACAACAAAACGAAAGCAGTTCCTTGTCGTAACATTGAATTATAAGTGTTGGGTTAACATTTGCGAATACTGAAGGGATTTCTTTTGAACCCCATTTTTTGTATGTATAAGTGGCAGAACTAACCAATTTGTAAAATCTGAATTTTTGTAATAATTTTACAGTTTAGATAGACTGGCGCGTAAATAGAAAGATGAAGGACATGGCAATGTTAAGATGACATGTGGTGGAAGAATATACAGTATGCATGCAATTATATCCTAAGCAGGACTTTCAAAAGTGCTCAGTTTACCATGAACACCCCATGCATGACTTGGTCGGCTGTTTCCAAAATATATCTGTGTACCACAAGCATTTTATACGTATATTAACATAAATGTGCCTTATTGTGTATTAAATACAAATGTTTTTAAATTTTATCTGTAAATTATAATATTGAATTTATAGTTAAAATAATACAACTGTGATAAATNAAAAATGGTTTTAAATTTTATCTGTAAATTATAATATTGAATTTATAGTTAAAATAATACAACTGTGATAAGTTAGGTGTGTTGATAATTTCCAGAAATAATTAGTTCATATGCAGAATATTACTGAAGTGAGTGCGCACAAATGCGGTGACTTGTCCCTTTAGTGTAATTTTTTAGACTCGGTTAAGCAATGTTCGCTTGAGGCGGACGAATCTCCTGAAAGTAGAAGTTTTATATAAAAATGGTACGCAAGTGTGAACGTAGTATAAGGAGTGCGCGTAGTGAGGGCGTCTGCGTGTGGCGTGTTGCAGACGAGGAGGAGGGCGAAGCGACGCAGGATCCGGCGGCCGGAGAGGCTGGCGAGGTGCAGGTGGCCCTGGGCGGCGCCCTCCAGCTCCAGTGCCCCTCGGGCGGCCTAAGCTGCTGGGGGCGCG
>NQII01003819.1:333233-411016 GCA_002778355.1 Clitarchus hookeri | reverse complement strand
GCGCCGGCCCGAGCGGCCTGGAGCCGCTGGGGGCGGGCCCGCGCCTCCTGCTCAACCGCGTCGTCTACCAGGAGGCCGGCGAGTACCGCTGCCTCGTACACGACCGCCGACCCGACCTCGACGAGTGGCGCGTCCCCCTCTCTGTCAAGGTCGATGTCACAGGTAGGCAGTGCCTCATTCGCGCTTTACAGATCATATTGCTGCATGCATCTCCTGACTATAAGCATATTATGTTGCATGTTTATTCTAACTACAAGTAAATTATGACTAAATGCACATTCTGACCATATGAATGTCCTTATTTCATCTTCTAATAACCACATCTTGTGACAATGACAACCTCGGACATTTTCTGGCAGCTACATCTTCCGACAGCAATATTTTCTAACAAGCACGTCTTGTGACAGCCACGTCCTGTGACAGCCACATCCGTGTCATCTGGCGAAAATATGACCCGACAAAAATGTATCCTGTTAAACAACTCATCTGACAAAGTTGTATTATGAAAAACACATATCGTGACTAGTATGTATTGTGACAAACAGGTCTCCGACAAACACGTCTTCTGACAACCACGTCTTCTAGCAACCACACCTCACAACCGGGTCTTCTGACAACCAGGGGGCCTATGCTCGACTTTTTTTTCGTGTACGAACCGCCCGCCTTACCGTCCGAAATGCGCGTTTGCTAAGCTTAGACACTTCCCACGCCTTCGTATGAGAGCTTCATATACGAACCGCGACTCGTCTAGTGGCGGGCACTTGAATTGGGACACTCGTATGCGAACAACGGGGAAAACAAAGATGAACAGAAAATATGTTGACAACAGCATATTCATGGAAATACAAACAAACTTTTAAAACTAATGAATATTTGCAAAAATTGCATTTTATAATTATTATAATGAACTCGTTGACGTGCATGTCTCCAATTTAAGTAAACGGATTAAACTCNCAAACTTTTAAAACTAATGAATATTTGCAAAAAATTGCATTTTATAATTATTATAATGAACTCGTTGACGTGCATGTCTCCAATTTAAGTAAACGTATTAAACTNCAAAAATTGCATTTTATAATTATTATAATGAACTCGTTGACGTGCATGTCTCCAATTTAAGTAAACGTATTAAACTCTTCTAAAATATTTATTTATCATAATTTTGTATGAACACATATTGTTAAGCATGTAAAAACATAATTTATTTAACATAAAAAATATACTCCTACATATAATAAAAATTCAAAATATAAAGAAAACCCTCCTAAATATAAACATAACATAAATAAAAGCCCATATTATCTAACTTAGTATTGTAGTAAAGATGAGTGTTTGCACTGTAAAATTACTCGTTTTCTCACAATTTTCAACATATTTTTTATGTTTTATACCTCTGCGTTAAAGCCTAATAAAACCATTTTTCAATACATTTGTTATACTTTCACTTAAGTTTGGATTTTGTATCAAAATGAAACACGTTATTTAAGCATACAAGTGCATGAAATACATCACACAAACTTTACAAACGTTATAAAGAAAACTTAATAAAAAAATTATTTTATTGCTCTTCCTAATACCGTCGTTTTATTGGCCTTACGTTACATGGACGTATTGCGTTAAATTCTAAAAATACTATCAAGTCTGTAGTTGTTAACTCNGTTTTATTGGCCTTACGTTACATGGACGTATTGCGTTAAATTCTAAAAATACTATCAAGTCTGTAGTTGTTAACTCCGTGGGCAGTTGCTAAATTTTCCGTGCAGTGTTAGAAAAAAGTGTCCATACAATTATTTAAAGTACCGGTTACAAATTATCCAGACATATTCCTTAAATTAAGGACTCTTCGTTATTTTCAATNATACAATTATTTAAAGTACCGGTTACAAATTATCCAGACATATTCCTTAAATTAAGGACTCTTCGTTATTTTCAATAACGTTCTCTCTGTAAATTTCACATGAATCTCCGTGAATTCATGAAACGTGTCAATTAACTTGTAACTTTTTTTTGTTTTTAAATCTGCTTTTTATACAAAGTGGTGAGAAAAAAATGTTTCACTTTCGTTATGTGGATGTTTTATTTAGTATAAAAATGAGTGTAAAAACGTTTAAACAATTTTGTCCGGTAGGGGGATTTGAACACAGAAAAAAAAATTNTTTAGTATAAAAATGAGTGTAAAAACGTTTAAACAATTTTGTCCGGTAGGGGGATTTGAACACAGAAAAAAAAATTTACGATCCATCACCTTATTTACTCACCTACCACGCTTTTATAAGAAGAAAAATTGTAAGAAAAAAGTCACACATTTAATGATGTATATACACACCTCAGTCATGTTAAAACGCTTGCGTGTTTATTTTATTTCATCTTTACAAACAGATAAATGAAAGGTTTTTTTTTCCTGAACGTATTTTACTATGTATAACAGAGAAGTTAAACGGAGTTTAATNCTTTACAAACAGATAAATGAAAAAGTTTTTTTTTCCTGAACGTATTTTACTATGTATAACAGAGAAGTTAAACAGAGTTTAATTTTTTTTTTCCTGTAGTGGGATGGTAACACGAATCGACAGATTGAAACTCAATAACTTGAACCACCCACATAGCACAGGATATCAACTGGATATCCCATTTACATCCACGATATCTTAAAGTCATCTAAGCCCTGAAGTGAGTCTGGTCAGGATATCCGTTGGATATCTAGTAGTAGATATCAGTTCGTACCACTTCCTGGATATCCATTAGATGTTACAAAACCTCCAATGGCTTTTACTTGTGGTAAGTGTCTAAATCTAAAGGTGCCTATAGGATATCTACAATATCTATATCCTTGTGTGGGTATTGAGCGGACATTTGGATATTTTTTGCCAGTCTTTTGAATGTAACTTTGCTATTCCTATATGTACCTGGATACCTAGAATGTCCGTAGGGACATCCGTTATATATACGTTGGATGTTTGTGTGCTATATGGCCACTCACCTACCACCCCTTTACACGAAGAACTGTATTTCATAAATATGGATTTTACACGTACGTAATGAACGCGCCTCTCTTAATTTCAAGTCGTGTTAGAGCGCTTGCAATTTTGTTTTATTTGTGGTTTATGAAACGAGGTAACGACAAACTGTTTTATTTTCGTTGTGTGCGCATTTCACTGTGTATAAAGAAGGTTTTGTCCTGTAGCGAAATTTTAAAAAGAATCAAAGAATTGGCACTCCTTGAGTTGTTTACCAATCACCTACTACTATTTTACACGAAGTAGGATTGTCAAGGTGTAATGTTATACACTTCAAGTATCATATGCACTGTTCGTGTCTCAAAATCGAAGCCATGAGAATACGAAGTGCTTCCGTATTTTATATTTATGGAGCTCTTTCCCGTTATTCGTCATTGCAGAATGCCTTTCCGTAAAATAACGCTACATATCCGTAAAAGTTTCCGTAAATCTACATAAATTTCTAAGAGTGTGCTAAACACCGTTCGGATGGACTGTTTCTACTTGTATACATCAGACCGACATGTTACAATATGCTACTACACGACAACGCATATTAGCGTGCTGATTACTGAATTACGATGGAATGCTGAATATTTTTAGGCGACTGTTATTGCAATGTAAATAATTAACATTTCGTGTAGCTTTGATGCACCTGTTTTGTACTGTTTTTTTATGCCTTCACTGCATGCATAGCAAATTAAATATAGCATCAATATATTNATCATTATATTTAGCGAGGTCATTATCAGAAAAAAAATTTATTTCGAAAAGCTACAGTTATGTTGGGCATTTATAGATGATTAAGAGGAATACAAAACCACTTCTTCTCACACCCACGTCTTCTCACAACCACGTCTTCTCACAACCACGTCTTCTCACATCCACGTCTTTTCACAACCACGTCTTCTCACAACCACGTCTTCTCACAACCACGTCTTCTCACAACCACGTTTTCTCACAACCACGTTTTCTCACAACCACGTATTTTCACAACTACGTCTTCTCATAACCATGCATTTTGGCAATCACATCGTCTGACGACTATTAAGACAAATGCATGTTCTTCAAATGCAAGTTCTGAAGAGGTATTATTAACAATAAGCATTCTCTGCCAAATATGTTTTCTGTAAATGCTACTTTTATGGAAAATTTCTTCTAACCATTTTTCTACCAAGATAGTTTCTGTGAATAATATAAGACCAATTTTTCTATGAAAAAATCCGCCTAGAGGCAACATTTTTTTTCGTAACTACAAGCTTTCGTAGGTTCAAGTATAAATTTTATGGTTATTTGAAATTTGTGTTATTCAATTTGGATAAATATCAAAAGTAGCACCAAAGTAGTTTTGTTACTCTTCAATTTATTTAATTTGATATTAACCTTGTATATGTGTACGAATATTTAGAAATAACAATTTTCACTGTTTTCTTGTCTAGCATATAGTTTAGACGTGAAAACTAGTTACTAGTCAGATTTTTTCCGCCAGACTTTACAAGCAGTGCCGGAGGACATAATGCACCGCGAGGAAATCCACTTGCCATCGACAACGCTCTCCTTGTTTATCATGTGCGTAAAATCCGTTCTCGAATCCTCCAGGAATCAACCCAGAGTCGCCGTGGTGGGAGACCGGCTTGTTAATCGTTAGGTCACAGATGGATTATGTACATCTAAACACTTTTCGATGTTCATTGTGCCCTACAGGCAAAATTTTGGAACGTACGCGCACACATTTGCTATCGTTGACTGCAGCTGGTAATTTTGGCAGACGGGTATGTAATATTTATCCTTTTATCATAGAGTGAAAGTAANGATGTTCATTGTGCCCTACAGGCAAAATTTTGGAACGTACGCGCACACATTTGCTATCGTTGACTGCAGCTGGTAATTTTGGCAGACGGGTATGTAATATTTATCCTTTTATCATAGAGTGAAAGTAATGTATAAAAAAAAAGAGACTACTTTTCATATTTTGTTAGGAAATGCCCCACAACTCACGCCGAACATACAGCGATATAATAACTTTTGAACANCAGAGTCGCCGTGGTGGGAGACCGGCTTGTTAATCATTAGGTCACAGATGGATTATGTACATCTAAACACTTTTCGGTGTTCATTGTGCCCTACAGGCAAAATTTTGGAACGTACGCGCACACATTTGCTATCGTTGACTGCCTGCTGGTAATTTTGGCAGACGGGTATGTAATATTTATCCTTTTATCATAGAGTGAAAGTAATGTATAAAAAAAAAGAAACTACTTTTCATATTTTGTTAGGAAATGCCCCACAACTCACGCCGAACATACAGCGATATAATAACTTTTGAACANGACTACTTTTCATATTTTGTTAGGAAATGCCCCACAACTCACGCCGAACATACAGCGATATAATAACTTTTGAACATAACTTTTGGCGTGTCGTTAAAATGTCTAATTCCAAGATAACTTTAGCCTAATGTTCAGGAATGGGTGTACTATGCTAAAACGTGCTCTAAAATAACCTCACATAAGAATATATGCTTGAATAAATTTTATAACAGGTCAAAATTCAAAGATACAACACAAATGTAATAAAGTAATACGGAGTAAAGTATGTTTCTGAAATCAGAATCATAAAACTATGTTTCAAGCTATACTTAGGGAAACCAGTAAACCGTCAATCGGAAGAGATATTTAAGTCTTTTTATAGCATTTCCCNTGTTTCAAGCTATACTTAGGGAAACCAGTAAACCGTCAATCGGAAGAGATATTTAAGTCTTTTTATAGCATTTCCCAAATTTCGAGAATATTTTTTTTTTAAACAGACGGCGAAGTACATTAAACTAGGGAAAATTATAAGTACTATAAATAAAGATAAAATTAACTTCTCCATAGCAAATATTCAATAAACAAAATAGTTAAATTACTGAACCTCAGGATGAAGTATTTAATTTTTTACAACCGGTATGCAATAAGTTGGCAATGTTTGAATCAATGCTTTATATACGGGGTTCTTTCATACTAACGTGCTATCACCTGTTATTCACCACAGCAAATTTTAATATATACTTATAGGCATCTATTTTTCACCAGAAACGGTTTAATTTCCTGTAAATTACTTGACGACAGAAATATTTGATTGCCTTTCTGGAAGTCCGTTGTGCATAATTTTGTTCTTGACTACAGATATAATGTAACGAAGATATAATTCATTCGCCGAGCCGTTTCGAAATGCATCTGTTACCTACAGATATCGATACATTTTTCACGCAAGTAACGCTTTTTATTTCCCGCGTGTCTACAACTGAGAGCTACGAAATGTAAGTTAATAATGCAAGCGACGACGTAGTGTTCAGAAGGCCCGGTCACGGTTTCAGCCATGAATATTTCATTTATTTACCGTTTCGGCAGCGAGCGCTTCGGGATAATTTTCATTAGATGTTCGTCATCTCGTCGTGAGGGAAGTTGGCCGAAAGTTGAAAACGAACGCACAAAGTACTCGCCTGCGATGGCGCCAACACTGAACCCCGAATTTCGGAGAGGGGTAGATAAAAGTCTCCTCTTTTACTTGAAGCATGGGTGTTGGCCCGTGACTCGGTCGGTGAGCCACCCAACGGTAGGGACGAAGACAGTGCACGTCATAACTACTGCGTTAGTATTCAGGACGCGAGGCTGACGGCTTTCGCTTCTGCGAAGGGGTGATAGGGTTAGTGACAAGGGGGAGGGGGTAGTTCAGTAGACGAGCAAGCCGTCGGTAAGGGCAAGGAGACCATCCTACATAATGTAGAAGTGAAAGGTTAACTTCTAAGGCAGGAGAGGGGGATGTATGGGGACTTCTTCGTGGTGGTGGGAAAGGGGGTGGGGCGAGTTTAGTGGTGGAGTTCCTCGACGCGACTATAAAGTTATTCCAATTACCTGAATTTCTCTTCCGCTGCTCCCTGCTCCACCATCTTGATGAGGACCTCGCCGTGAGTGCAGAACCCGCGACTGGAGAACGTGGGGGGACTAGGTAGCTTTTTGAAGCTGCGAGAACAATTCTCCAGCATCGGGCAGGGCGGCTGGAAAAACCCTCAACTTTGGCCGAAAAGGAGCCCAACTTCCTCTCCCCTTCCTCATCAACCATGACGTTGCACCATCGTTCCCAACGGCGGTAATATATCCAAATGCTGGAAGTAATTAATTGTACAGTACGCGGGGAGGCAACGAGTTTTCTCAACCACAAATTAAAATTTCTTTAACGTTCATTCTACTCTGTCCTTAAACTCCGGAGCTTACTGTGGAAAGGGGAGGAAACGTTTTTAGTGCGGACTTCAAGAAGGCAAACAGAAAGGAAAGAAACTCTTCCTCAATATGCTTGATGCCGGTGTGGCTGTCTTTTTCAGCAATTTATGGCGAGAAAAAAAGTAATTGTAAAGAGTGAAATGAAATATAATTAAATTCATAACCCTTATTTTTATAATATCCTCACTTTTATACAATCTGATACCCACAAGGATTATAGTATTAATAAATCTGTTGTAAGAAATATCAGTTAACTTAGAGAATGCCATCACAAAAATTTCCGCTTTGAAAATGCTTACATATTTTTACAGTTTATTCCCGATTTGCAGTATTTGACATTATTTATGGTCCCTTTTCAGTTACTTCCAACTATTCTGAAGTACTGCTAACGTTGCACTTTTAGGTTATTGTTCCGCCTCAAGTAAACAAAGCTTAACCCTAGGAATTTACACCAAAGCGAAAACGCACCAATTTGGGCGCACCTAGTTTCATAACATTTTGCATGAGAACCACTTCTAACTGGGCGTTACCAAAACACTTATTCCTTCTCTGTTTTGTGGTGGTTTAGCGCAAACAGAGCAATTTGTCTGTGCGTTTGATGTGTTTTGCATTGCGCTCTATAAACTTTGGTTAATTTTGGAATATATATATGCCGTATATATATATATATATATTTATGTAACAGAGTTTGTTTTACAATATTTTTCGTATAGTTATTGTAATATATATATAATTTTTCTTTTTGGGTTTATGTTGCAGTAACAGTTGCTTGTGTGTAAGTTGGTTTTGACATGTTTGTAATGTTCTGGTAACTCTGTACGAGTTTATTAGCACTCCGTGTAGTTCCTCCTTGCTCCGCTGACAGCGCAACCTCCCGGCAGCGTGAACTATCACTGTGTGTTGAGGGAGTGAAGAGGAATCGGGGAGTCGGAGTTGGGAGTAGAGAGTGTATATTGGCGAGCTGAAGGGAGGTCTGGACGGTGTAGCCCCTCGTACCTTCCTCGGACGGCCGGAGAACGGCAGAAGGGGATGCAATATCACGACGGGCAGTTTGCTGCGGTGTAAAGCAATCAAGCGGTGTATTGCGCTGCTTGGAATTGCTGCCTCTTTTTAAGTGAGTGAGCGAAGGAGCAAGAGGGCGACAACAATCTTCATTCACCTGAGCTTGCAATATGGCAGAATTGTGGTATATAACGGTCGCTGTGGGCAGTGGATAGCAATGCACTGGGCATCGTGATTTCACCAAATTGGTGGTATTTTCACTGATTCCTGCGCAGTCAACTGTCCCTTGATTTGGTACTCCGTTGAGGTTGCACTGGTATAAAGTATTTTCAGTGTTTTAGTTAATCAGTTTCTATGCGAAATTTTGCACCAAATTGAAGACGTGTAAAATGCCGCAGAATTGTATGCTAGGGTCCGATTAGAATATTGCATAATGGGCGCTAAAGCTTGCGGCAGTATTAAGATGTTTTTATTTGCAAAATATTTCGCATGTTGGTATATTCTCGAAATGCCTTGAGTTTTATTAGATCTAGAACACTTTGCCTTAGGATATGAACAGTTGTTACATGTATTCAATTAAAGTACTTGTCTGTATTAATTGTAAGGCTGTGACTTAACCTAGGCCGAACGTTTCATACCTTGGAAGTGCAGATGCTGAAATGAAATTTCATTTATTAGTTGTTATTTTACATTTGATACGTGTTTTGTAAAGGTCCCGGTATCTGTGTTGCACATTTACCATGTAATCCAGGAGTCAGTAATATCTCTGGGTTTTTTTCGATAAGATGAAATAGGTTTGTTCGCTGTGTTAACATTTTGTGCCGAACATTTACGATAGTTATATAAGAGATGCAAACTCCTTTGTTTAAATAAATTAAATGCCACTCTTGAAGTTGTGTAAAACTATATGAAATTAGTAACTTTCAAAAGGTTTTTCAAACAGATTTATTTGCACGTCGAAACTTAACTGAGTGTATTGTAGAGCCAAAAAGGGTAGAGTAAAAAAAAAGGTATTTCAGGAGCTTTACGTGCAGAAATATTAAACATTTTTTTGATTCATTGCATCAACACATTTTAATGATGTTCATGGTTGTCACTTTATTTGTATATATATATATATATATATATATATATATATATATATANATGTGTTTAGGATAGGGGTTTTGCCTTTTTAGTGAGCCAGATTCTTTCTTGTTGGTGCATTTTAATACGATATAGATAAATGGTTTTGTATGTTTTGTTCTGATTTTTTAACTTGCTTAATCTTAGCTGATACTTGAACCAAGAAATCTTAAAATCTATTGTATCAATATTCCTAATAAAAAAAAAAAAACGGAATTTTTTAATTGATTTGTGGATTAATCAATTGCAACAAATTGTTTTTATTCCACTAGTAGCTTTCATATGTTCGCACATCACAGAGCTATGGTTGGCTACATTGTTATGGAGTGAGATAGCTGAGGTGTAACCCTAAGGGACGGCTCAGTTTTTAATAATATAAATTAAGTACAATGATGTACTGATAAATTATTAGTAAAAGTTTAATTTAACCAAAAATAAGTTACTTACATGTTAACAGAAGTATGAAACTCTTGTGAGTCATGACTTTAAAACAGCCAAACACGTCACGCATAAGTAANAGTTACTTACATGTTAACAGAAGTATGAAACGCTTGTGAGTCATGACTTTAAAACAGCCAAACACGTCACGCATAAGTAAATTTTTGAAAGGCTTGTTTCAAAAAGTGTGAAGATGTCTCAAACAGATCATAGCATATAGCTCCATATTGTATCTGAGTTGTAATGGCGTAGAATATAAATATTAATACAAAATAAATCAAGACGTGCTATTTTCTCCACAATTTTGGAGCTAGATTCCTTGAGCGACACAAGATTTCGTTACAGTAGCATCAGTTGGCCTGTGCTGATATCTCGCAGTAAGTGGAATAACATTCACTAGCCATCATTCCTTTTCTTTCCCCCTGGTGCACTTTAAGTCGAATACCAATGCCATTACAATATTCAATATACTAAATGAAGTAGTTCCGCTTACCGGCAACTGACTCTTAGATGTACCACTTTTGTCATTCTTCTTCCGGCCAGTTTCGTGCATCAACTGGTGTGGTATGGAGCACAATTGCTTTGTGCGCTGACGTCACAATAACGCCAATTTCTGGCGGGAACATGCCAAGAGTTTTGTTAAAAACACACAAGGTCTTCACAGNGCTGACGTCACAATAACGCCAATTTCTGGCGGGAACATGCCAAGAGTTTTGTTAAAAACACACAAGGTCTTCACAGGTGCGTATCAAGAAGACGTAATTGTGTAGTTTTCAACATGTTGAAAGCTGTGAAGAATATGGTATAATATTTGAAATGCATTGAAGAAATACGATGATAAGGAGTATTTTTGNCATGTTGAAAGCTGTGAAGAATATGGTATAATATTTGAAATGCATTGAAGAAATACGATGATAAGGAGTATTTTTGCAACAATAAGTACAGTACAGTGATTTGAAATACCCTTCAATGATACGATTCTTTTTTTAAATGTTCATTCTATAAATACTTTCAACGAGTAACATTTTTAAAACGTGATTTTCCTCCATTGTGGCATTTTTGTTTTGATAATCAATAAGCGTTTTGGACGTCACCCTCCTGCTATCTCTTAGGAAACCGTAAACAACAGAACATGTGCCACGAAAGCTGCACCATGATTGCTGATTTATGAAAATAAAATATGGCGTTGTCACGTTAGAAAATATTTAAGAAATAAAATGAATCGTTAAATGAAGCTCGTTCATAAGCAAATCATATTTTACAAATTCTTATAGTGCTCACATAATAGTTCACTCACTTGTGGTCTCTTTGGAATGTATGTGAAAAAATCTAACTTTTAATGAAATTTTGCGCATTGTCCGTGGATCCGCTGCTCTCTGTTGCATAAATACAACATGTCGATGGTGGCGGAAGAAGTTAAAAACAACAATTTAATCGTTTATTGTAACTGGTCAATTAAGAGTGGCATATATAAAACAAAATATAATTTTTTCAAAGATATATTTAAATGCTACTAAAGTTGTTTCCGATACTGGAAGTTGAAAATATTAAGTACCCACTTGCGATATTATTAAATAAAAATTGGCTACTAATTCACGTGTAACAAAAAAACTGTCTTTATAAAATAAAATAAAAATTAAATTTTACTTATTATATTTTGTTTAAAGGTAGATATTGAAACAATACAAATTCAAAGAGTTACTAGCTTCCAGTAACTTTCGTTACCAGTATATACAAAATCAGATCGGAACATTCAGATTACAAACAGGAGGCTTGACAAGAGTGTTAAAACACTTGCATCTGTTTAACTGGCAGTCAAACCTAACTGCCGGCTGGCTAACCTTTTGTTTAAGCGGTAGATGGCATAATCCGCCCTTGGAGAAGGAGCGGTCACTAGCGAAAGTTCACTGCACTATGGCGCCACGGACCTTAGAAGCACGTGGTGCAGCAGCACTGAGCAGTAGCATTTGTACGCATCTGACTGCGAGGGTAGCAAGTAGCACACATCAACTGAGCTCACAGCTACGGNACTGAGCAGTAGCATTTGTACGCATCTGACTGCGAGGGTAGCAAGTAGCACACATCAACTGAGCTCACAGCTACGGTATTTCATTGTCTGTACTGCAAACACCTGCTAAAAATACAAGTAGAAGAATGGCTCGACGGGACAGTCCCCATATTCCACACACAGTTCACATCGCCGCACAAACTATTGACAGTAGCCCGCACAGTACTCCGCAGCCTAGGCTGGCGCTGGTGCCATTATTCGTAAATTTACCATATCGGTGTATACTTACAGTGACAAAGTGCGAATGGTAAAATATTTTCCCATACACGCATGGTAATGTTCCTACAGTTGCTCAGGAAAGAGTCAAATGCGTTGGGAAGTCCCCAACTTTATAAAGTAGCAATACTAAACATTCCCATATTTTTTAGCCTGACACGTAGTACAATTTCNTGGGAAGTCCCCAACTTTATAAAGTAGCAATACTAAACATTCCCATATTTTTTAGCCTGACACGTAGTACAATTTCCATACACTTTATATGTTAAAAAATTCTATTACATTTTAGGAAGTTTACGAGATTTTCTTCACAGTGTAGTCACGCAGGCAGTGCCTATGTCTGCACGAGCATGGTTGGCATGAGAATGCTGCACTACGGCGGCATTCGTTCTTAATTTAAACGAGTAGTTCATTCAATCATAAAAAAAATTGTCTAATTATTTGTGATTTTTAAATATTTTTGCTATTATAATCTTGCCACCACCTTTCGAGTAAAGCTGGATGAGTTTCAGAACTTATTTGTAGGAGGCTTCAGATATGCTGCCAACACCTTGCCTAAAACCATTTTTTTTCTATCTCAAATATATTACGACATTTATTAATAAGGGGTCTATCACTTGTCTTAATGTCAATTTTCGGAGCCTCCGCCTGCGTTAATACTCATTTTAGGACAAATTATTTGATACATTGCCTCCCTAATTCTCTTTAATTTCTCTCTCTCTCTCTCTCTCTCTCTCTCTCTCTCTCACACACACACGCACACACACACACGCTCTATGCATACACACAAATGCAGATGAATGCTAAAGCTGAATTGGTAATTTCGATCAGTAAATGCTACGAATTAAAAACTAACTTGTTAAACTACTTCCTAATGACATATCGTGATTGGTACCATGCTTTAGGAACGAATTAATTTTAAACAAGCATGCGTCCCTATTAATAATTTGAAATAATCAGTAAGATATTAATTTTTTCAGTGGAACTGTTTTATCTGGCATTAAGACAGATTTAACTGCTAAATAGAATCAATAAAAGTTTTTCCAACTTTGGAATATATAACCATTTTCTAATAGTTTCTATGTTTTGTATCACTATTTATCCTTATATGCACATATATTTTAGTAGAAACCTGGAAAATACGCTTTTTTTGTAAGTTGCTGTAAAATATACATTTAAGCTGTCTACAACATGTTATTTATGCTGTATTAACTCTAAGTGGACTATTATAATTTTTTAGTGAATTGGGAACATTTCAAAACTATTTTCTCCGTCTTCTGGAAGAGTCAGATATTCAGAACTTTAAGCATCATGCAAGAGCATGGGTTTAAAAATGAAGAAGAATGTTAATTTAGTATATTTCATACATTCATTGATTTCCTGCTATGAGAGATACAGTAGTAATATTGTACGTATATAATAATTGTGCCTGTATAAAGACGGAATTCACAAACGTGTATTCATAAAGAGGTTAAAAAACCTTTAACAGTTTTGTCAAGTTCTGAAATTTTGCTACCAGCAATTATAAGGTTTATCTACAATCTGAATTTATGAGTTTATTTGCCCAGTTCCGTATTTGAAGCTAAATGACGATGGAGTTACGCGATTATAACAAATCCTTAACAACGTGATAAACAGAAAATTATTTATTTCAGTCGTTGGTATCTAACCATCGCCTGCTGCAGTAACATGGGGTGACACATTCGATAACAAGGCCATCGAACAAAAAAAAACATTTGCGTTTTTAACTTTTTACTTTATAAAACTTAAACAATTATATTCAAATTTACAAACACAAAAATAGTATATCAAAGGATGAAATTTATTTTCACATGTTCAGGTTTTATTTAAACAAATTGTGATTTGTTAGATTAATATAATATGTTACGTCACATCTAGCAACTACCCTATTTCATGCATGCTTCCGACGAATGGTTATTGATTGAAGTAGGTTCATAACTGATAAATCAACTAAAATTTAAGAAAAACACTTTCAGCTGCTACAAATAAAGTACTAATTTTATTCACCACGTCGTTCAAATATTGCTGATATCTCTTCATGCGGTAACGACGACATTGCCATTAAACATATTTAACTTCTTGGAAAACCATATACTTCTTAAATATACATCGGGGANGCGGTAACGACGACATTGCCATTAAACATATTTAACTTCTTGGAAAACCATATACTTCTTAAATATACATCGGGGACTTTAATTCCTATGAATATTTCGCTGTTAGAAATGTTCCTGAAAAACGTAGTTGATTATGTTGTAAGTTGTAGCTCAGAGTGTTATGTGTATTTATTCTTTCGGTAAATGAAATAGCATTTCATTAAAATGCAAAAAAATTTGTAAGGTAGCATTTAAAATATAAGGTTTTATCTGCTTGTTTCATGAAATTTTATAATTTATTTATTGTGTGTACATAATTATTTAACCTAACCGCGTNAAGGTTTTATCTGCTTGTTTCATGAAATTTTATAATTTATTTATTGTGTGTACATAATTATTTAACCTAACCGCGTAAACGAAAAGAATAACTTCATGTCAATGAAAAATTCATTTTAACATTTCGGTTTACGTTATTCTTCCAGGTTTACTTTTCGTCTTTTCTTTGATAAACTGTGTGATAAAACACTTAGTTAAGATTAATATTTTATAAACGAAACTTCAGTGATTTAATGCCATGTTCTTTAAAAAAAACACCACCGTGAAGTTTGTGATTACGTTCAAGTGGCGCCTTAGCAAGAAAATTGTACGCAAATGTCAGTTAATATAGTTTTTAAAATGAAATAAACAAAAAAATTAATTTTTCACACCGCGTACTTAACTGTGTCAGACGAAACATTAGAGAGATATATTTGTTTCATTAAATTTCGTTTCAATTTCAGTATGTATTTCTTTACAATATTTTAATTACTTTGAAATTAAGCAATAGAAATTTGGAATTCTGAAATTTTCATGGTTTTAAATTGTCGACGGTTAACAGTAGTTAAAAAAAACGATTAATAATGTATTTGAAATTACGTCGTTTTTACGTCCTAAAAAACAGATTTATTATTGAAGTTAAAAATAAAGTAATTAACATAATACTGCCAAATAAACTCTTATTAATATATTTTTGGTGCGACTGCTTGATGAAGCATTTATACAACGAATTCTATTGTTAATTTAAATACTCAAAATAATATCCAGTCTGAAAATTTAGAAAAAAATAGTATTCGTTGAAAACATTTTTATGAAAATTTATTTTCATTGCAATAGTTGTGTATTTCTTGAAATCTTGAATTTTTCGAAAAACAAAAAATATTTAATATTCAGTTTGTAAAGATTGTGACACGCAGTAAAAAATCTATTTTAATGACGCTTTGAGACTGACATACTTTTAAACTAACTTGACGGTGTGCGAGTGCACTTTATCTAACAACTAATCGGATGATGGATCTTATTTTCTTCAGACTGTTTCTCCACTGAGCAAATATTCGAAACATAATGTGAAAATAGGTATTGCTTATTTTAGTTTATTTGTAACACTTGACACATTAAAATACGAATCTAGTTGGCGCCGCATCGAAGAATAAAAACTTCGTTCTGGTTGTACAGTTATTTGGTTATTTCGCTTGTATGCGCGTGTGATTGCGCGGCGCTTGAATATCGTGGCACGTGATTGCGGGTGGGTGTCGCGGTCACGGCGGCAGGGAGGAGGGAGCGGTGGCAAAGTTGGCACTGCAATCAGCTGATTTCCACGCAATTGCCGGCCATTTTGTTTGATTGCCCTCGCGCCATGGGCTGGATGTTAATTCCGCAACATTGAGCACCGAAATGTCCCCTGGAGAGACGGGGTTCAGGTCTGGTGATTGGGAAAGCGGGTGTCAGGAAGGATGGGTAGGCAGAGCACGGGGTCGAGAGGGGACAACGACAACACAGGGGCAAGGCTGTTGTCGGGATTCAAATGCGGACTAATGGCGCATTGATTGCCGGGCATTGTACCCGGTCTGTTTTCGCGGGGGGTTAAGCGCTGTGTTTCCCAGGAGTTCATTTTCGTAGAAAATGAGTAAGCGAGACCTTGTCGTTCCGTTAGTATTGTGGTGCTATGACAATGAAAAAAACCTGTAGTACGAGATGCGAAACAGCGAGACAATATATCTCCATTTCAATGGATAGCTTTTGCGTGTATGTATAAATATATGTATGTATATATAGTAAAAACACACTAATATTATTTTCTATATCCGATAGATTAGTGAACGGCTAATGGAGGTGAACTTTCGTTTTCCAAGTACGCTCCTTTGACTTTCAGTTAATCGAAGGTGAGGGTAATATTAAGCGTTTTAGATACACACATAACACACATTTATAACAATTTTTTTTGTAATAGATTTCTATTTTGATTTATAACAGTGTAATGAAACAGCAATATTTTCACCAATAATTTTTATTATAAAATGAAAAATATATATGTATGTGTATATGTACGTATATAAGTTTATATGAATATATATGTATGTACATAGGTATGTATGTGCATATGTTTGTATTTATATACGTACATACTGACGTGTGATGGTTTAGGAATATTAGAGCCACGCTGGCCCACAACCACCCCACCCCCCGCATAACCAGGGTAGAGACTTAGTGAGACATGTGTCACTCCTAGTCACCGCAGGGGAAGGTCAAATCAAGAAGGAAGCGCGTGGCTACAATAACACGTGTCGTGGAGGCGTAGTTCCCCCCCCCCTTCACCACCCTTAGCCTCTAGCAAGTCGTAACATCTGTTGATCGCAGAGGTTTCACGAGATAGAAAATAATCATGCACAGTTCGCCTAAATTCAGAAAAACACGCACCGCGGAAGAAACAGATGACAGCTGGATAATGGTGCCAAGAACACCCCCCTCCCCCCTAAGCTAACCACAGGACAAGGTGGAAACGCACCGAGATGAAATAGCTGACGAGAGCAAGCTAGGAGCAAAGTGTTACCCCCCCTCCCGGTCTAAACCTTCAGGAACCAGGGCATGTGTTTTGAAAGGCACTGTTCTGCGTTCCCCCACCTCACCCCCTCCTCTCCAATAATAGAGACACGTGCCGACACTTAAAGGGGGACACTAGCAAGCATAAAAAACCCTTTACTAGAGAAGTGGGGTCAGTTCATTAGTACCGCGCAGAGAGGTCAGTCAGTTGATTATTGCGGAGCCGAGAGTTTAGTCCGAGGAATCAGTCAGTCCTAGCTTACCGCGCAGAGAGTCAGTCAGTCGGTCGAGAGGCCGGGAATCCGGGAATCCGATTCCCGGCCTCAACAGTATTCCCGGCCACAACAGTACGTCAGTACGTCAGTAGAGCCGTCCAGGGGAGACGACACCTAGTGCGGGCCTGTTTCCAAGGCCACCCCACACCGCTGAAGCTCACCCACCACAGCTGACATCATACCAGCAATCGTTAAATATCCAATCGCAGCGCAGAGAAGCCCCCCACTTAACCACTAAGTCGTCCGCAGTTAATCCGAATAGTCAAATAGCCTAATTAGAGTACCACACCTCTCAAGTGTTAATGGATGTCGTTCTTGTGTAAACTCCAGACAATATATTCTTCCTTCAAAATGAAACAGTAAAAGACTACATTATTGCAAACCCATTAACCTTCAGGCATCATATAGTCTGTGCCTGGAGGCATTAACTACGACGCTATAAGTCACCCTATCTTCCACAGTGGCGGTACAGCGTCATTGTTATTTGGCGAACAACTGTGGGGCCCAGCCGTAGCATCAGTGTAACAGTACGTAGCGTCAATACATATGTATGCATGCATTTGATTAGTTAACACCTGGATGTTTCAGTGGTAAAAAAATTTATGTAAGAACTTAGTTAATGATGATAGATGTATCCAGGCTAAGGATACATCAGGACTTTATCGAAATAAACACTCGGACGTAACTAACGTCACTCGTTATATACAAGCGATGTCAATTTTTATTGATTGAAAGCACTTACCATCACAGTTTCTACTTACAAAACATACTTTTCCAAAGTTGCCTCATTTCTTTCTGATGTATGGTACAGACTTAACGCAGTTAATGGAAATGTTCAAACATTAAGTTTATTGATACAATGATTAATTATGTTTACACGGAGCATGTCGGATTTTTTCAAGGCTGAGCGTCAAAAACTTGGGACGCTCTTTAACTTCAGGTGAAGTTTTTATGGACTGTTGTGATGTACGTGATATTTTGAGGTTGTTGCTGTGATATTAACCACGAAGTGATCTATGGTCAAGAGTGTAGGGCACATAGAAATTTCGTACTTTAGCGCAAGGCATGGGAAAATAGATGCGTTATGGTAAGCTCAGTGAAAAAATCATATTTTTCAATTAGCGAAGGCTACTAAGAAATTAACTCATCTCGCTTTGGTACACTGTTGAAGACATGGCGGCTTATATGGTCAGAGATAATGTCCCCCCAGGCACCGACTATAAAGTTCGTGGAGGTTGCAGGTTTGGTAATGAGGTAGACTATGACTGTGGTATTTTGAAGTACGAATATATTGTCTCGTGTCTATATTCACAAATACACAACATCAAAACTTGAGAAGTGCGGTACTGTGCTAGTTCGGTTACTCGGATTTACTGGGCGAATTCTTGGTTGAGTGGGACTTCTGTAGGCGACCAATTTTATACTTAACTCAGTGGTGAGTGCTGTAAGCTGTGGTGGGTGATCTCCGGCGATGGGTAGGCCTTGGCAAGGCCACAGTTGCTGCTGACGTACTGACGTGGTCAGGGGTCCGAACCCCTGACCTGACTCTCTGCTCGGCGATCTTCTACTGACTGGTTGACTTTACTGACGTAACTGATTCTCCCGGCACGGAGTATCGCAGCCTCTGACTGCCCCGATATGACTGACTCCCTAATGATGCGGCTGACGGACGTGGCCGGGTTCCGATATCCCGGCCTTAGTAACTGTTGTACTGACTTACTCTCTGCTCGAACTGACGTCTCTCGGCGGTGAAGATGAACTAACAACTGCCCCGATATGACTGCCTGACGTACCCGATATTACTGACCCCCTCCTATTCTTGGAAAGGGGTTTTTATACACGCCAGCCGCTGCCCTGAATCGGCGGCACGTGGCGCATTTTAGGGGAGGGAAGGAGGTGTGAGGGGGTGAGATGGAAGAGCTCCGAACAAAGCCTTCCACCACACGTGTTCTCTCTTAATTGTCGGCACGTGGTGCCTTGTAGGGGTGGGAAGGAGGGGAGGGGCGGAGGTAATACCTCGGCACCAATACAGCTCGTCAGTATTTCTTCCGTGGTGCGTATTTTCTGCGTTCAGGCGAACTACACGTGATAATTTGCTGATAACTCGAAAAAGCCCTGCACTCCACAGATCTCGCGGTGGGAGAGAGGTGTCCGCGATGAAGGGGGTGAAGGGGGAAGGCCTAAGCTTCAGCTCCACGTGTAACGGAATTTTCCACCTGCCAGGTTCCACATGCCGCCTCGAAGGCGCCCGCAAAGTGTGNGGTTGTGAGCCAACATCGTTCTATAATCCCTAAACCGTCACACGACAAAATAAACATTTATTAGAAAATCATGGTTCATACTCAGCAGAATAATTCCAGTTCTTAAGATGACGTGTATTTTGTGACTTCAGTCAATCAGATGTGCCGCTATTTCGAGCAATGCGCTAATCGGCCCCTGGTGGCGACAGTCAGAAGAAAGATATTTTATTAATTTTTCGCATACATTTAAAATATACTTTTATATGTACTAGGTTCATAACAATTAGTACGAAAACTTTGATAGCTCTTTAATATTTTATGAAAATCTTGGTAATTTTTTGGGCAGATTTTGTGATGACTGAGGTGCCAGTTGATTAAATAAGTCCCGTTTAAAACGGTTAGGACGAGTGTAAACTGAAGTCAAGAATACCTTAAACGTATGTTTATCCTTGAAAGTACTGGCTGTTCAAATTAACTGTGTAATGTATATGGGCACTCTTGACTAGCCAATCCACAACCCTTTGCAACTACATTTAAAGCACACTGCTAATCTCCTGCCTCAGTAAAAATTCACGCCTATCCTTAATTTTCGGCAAGGTGATTTTATCAGAATGAACGATAATCTTACTTGCTTAGTTGTCATTAACTAGTAAAGCGGATTAACCGACTAGGAAGTTTGTCACTGTGATAATCTCTTTTAACTTCTATGATTTAAGGGTTTATAATAAATAGGCTTGATTTCTTTCAGTTATTGCATAGACTATTTGTAGTATTAATGTCATGTTAAAACTTGTTTCAGCCTACTTTCCGAAGGAAAGATTTGCTTATGCAATCACCTGAACGTCTGTCGGGAATGTGTGTCGCCCTTTCACAACGTTTAAACACGCTAACCGAATTTCACCATACACGGTTCACATATACATAATTTAGTAAGTACATCGACTTTGATGTTTTTCAATCACGCTGGGTACTTGCTTAGAAAACGGCGACAATTAAANATAATTTAGTAAGTACATCGACTTTGATGTTTTTCAATCACGCTGGGTACTTGCTTAGAAAACGGCGACAATTAAAAAATTTTGAGCACTATGTTATATTTCGGGAACCATCTGACCTATTTAAACCAAATTTGCTAGGTTGATATGTGCATGATGTAAGCATTGAATTTTGAATGCTATAGTTTTATTGGTTGGCCATCTTGAATGATAGTGCAACATGGAAAAATAAATCTTTCGGGATCTACTAAACATAATCCTGTAAAATTTTTCATAGAAGTAATACTACTGCAATGAATGTTAAAACTTGCAATTTAAATTAACGGGAAACTTTATTTAAAAAATGGCGGCTATACAAAATATTGTTTGTCTTCGTTTGCCTTACCTATTAATCCATTTGTCAGGTTTCGAGCAGATTCGTAAGCTGAAAGTATATATTACGAGCATCAAATGTGGTAATAGAGATCCTATTTTGTCCTCTATTTTGTATGATAGCACCACATGATAAATTAAGTTTTTATGTGATAACTTGGTAAAACAATTATCCGATCGTTACCATTTTTGGTAATCAAGTAATACTGGCATATTTTAGTGGGTCAAAAATTGATTTTCAAAATGGTGACCATGCAAACATTTTATATTACTCTGCAATATTCACTAAACAATCTAGCAAACTTCATCTTAACTTTATACGCCAAAATTATTTACTACAACCAACTAATTCGTCTACCCAGAGCCTATTTTGTCCATCATTTTAAAAGACAGTGGCACACGAATAAATCGTGTTTTGCCATATCTCGGAAAACAATCAACCGATTGCTATCAAATTTGGCAAACAAGTCGAACTACAGTTGGATATGTAAACTGATATTTTATAAGTGGGCTAGTCACTTATTTTCGAATTTTCAAGTTATCTTAGTAAGCAGGCAGTATATTTCACAACAATTAAATGCGTCTACATAGTGCCTAATTTGACCATTACACTATATGATAATGTTACACGAATAAATAAAGTTTTGTAATATCTCAGGGGGAAAAAATCAACCGATTCTCACCTAATTTGACAAACAAGTAGTACACTGAAGAGCCAAAAAAACTGGTACACCTGCCTAATATACTATAGGGCCCCCCGAGCACGCAGAAGTGCCGGAAGACAACGTGGCATGGAATCGACTAATGTCTGAAGGTATGCAGGAGGCAATTCACGCCATCAATCCTGCAGGGCAGTCCACAAATCCGATCTGCGCCAATTTGAGAAAGGGTTGAACGTCTGTCACGTTTAATGATTCTCGTCAGTCGTCGTTTGTTCCGTTCTTTCACGATCTTTTTCCGGGGGTAGCGATGTCGAAGATGTGATGTTTTACCGGATTTTCGATATTCACGGTACACTAGTGAAATGGTCGTACGCGAACATCCAAATGTTATCGCTACCTCGGAGATGCTTTGTCCCATCTCTCGTGCGCCGACTATAACACCACGTTCAAACTGACTTAAATCTTGATAACTTGCCATTGTAGCAGCAATAACCGATCTAGCTGCCAACCGCATCGCGTTACTCTGATTGGTTCCATACCTCTGTTATTTGCATACGCACGCCTATACCAATTTTTTTTAATTTAGCTCTTCGGTGTACTATGGTAGGCCATATAAACGGACATGTTTTATATGGGCATGACACTTATTTTTAAAATTGTGGCCATCTAAATATTTTAATTAACTGTATAGAATTTGCCAATGCATGACAGTTGTTCTTCAGTAACGAAGATATCAAACACTACATGAGAAAACTGGACTTTTATGCCATATGTCGGTAACAAATAAAACGATTCCCGCCAAATTTCACACGCAAGTATCGCTACAGAAGGCTACGTGAACTTATACGTTTTATGTGTGTCTGGCGTTATTTACAATATGACTGCAATAAATGCAGATAATATAGCAATATCTATTACACATTCTAAGCAATTTAAATTAAACTTTGTATGCTGGGAGTATCCTTTAGAAGAATGAAATATTCTTATATAGGCCTTCTCTTAGTCGCCTTTTTGGAAGATAGTGTCTGGTGATGAAATGTAACATTAATACCACATCACGAGAACCAACCAATTTATTCCCACAAAATGTTTCATACAAGTATTACTAGAGTAAGAAACTTACATAATTTAAATGGGTCACGTTTTTTTTTNATTCCCACAAAATGTTTCATACAAGTATTACTAGAGTAAGAAACTTACATAATTTAAATGGGTCACGTTTTTTTTTAATGTATGGATAAATTTGTCGTATCTATTAAATAATTTTAAAAAATGTTGCCAAATTTTGTATACTNGTTTTTTTTTAATGTATGGATAAATTTGTCGTATCTATTAAATAATTTTAAAAAATGTTGCCAAATTTTGTATACTGACAGTATGCAAGTAGAAAGCATCAGACATGTTTATACAGCGCCTGTCTTTACGCATTTTTGTACAAGAGCCCCAAAAGATAAAATATAGTATTTATGCCGTATCCCAGGAACCAGTTAACCTATTTCCACCATATTTTACACACAATAAGTGCTACAATGGGCTACGTAAACTTACATTATTTAAGTGATTCATGCAATTTTTTCAAAATGATGTTTCTGTGAACATTTCAGGTTGGTAAACACATTCTACCAAAACTTTAGACAGATTAAAAGCTAAATTTTTTCTCCGAATTTCATCTCCGTAATGCAGTTGGTTGAACGTCATCTTACGGTACAAGGTGTTCTGGGTTCGGATCCCGGGTAAGACATGTGTATATTCGTAATTGTCTCATCAGTGTCGCATTCATTTCTGGTTCCATTTTCAATGATATCGCTGTCTACGATACGTAAGCTCTCCCTCGGCATATTTGCCCACAGTTGTTGAATATTTTCCTCCAATTCGAAAACACTCTGGCATGGAGAAAACTGGCATCTCGTCTAGACTTTTACTCTCAATTTCACCGGTAACCAGCGACATAGTTATAAAGCAAGATTTTTTTAAACATGAAACCGGTACTCAAAAATATTTTTTTCTTGCGTAGCCAGACTCATTCAGGCATGTTCAATCATAAGGATTTTTACTCACGAGTAAGTTGAGCGATATAGCCGTTGTGTTTGTTTGGCAACCTTCAGAGAGAATATAATTTTAATTCATGTGATTGAAATCGCTTAAATCTACGTATGTCCCAAATTAATTCTTATACTCTTTGTATGTTAATAAATACAGAAACTATTGAAGACATTTTGATGGGATTGCGTGTATTTAACGCTTTAAGGACAACGTTGGGCGTGTGAGAGCGCGTGAAGCCATTCTGCTGTTGGCAGTTCCGCTTGCAGCCATGAGCGGCAGCTGTACTTTTGTAGAGGAAACTGCGCAGGTGACAAGGTTTTATTTCGAGCAAAGTAAGTTGGATTTAAAGATTAAGTGGACACATGAGAACATTATTGAGGTTCAGAAACGATAGAGGGCGGAATTCGGTATACTGCACCACCGTCACGAGGAACTATGGCACGATTATGTCGAAAGTTTGAAAGAGACGGGACTATGTGTAATCTGAAGAGTACGGTGCGCCAGGGAAAAAAAAACGGAAACGGACGAAAAAAAAAGGAGGGGATGCTGTGTTGCACGCATTACACTTTCTACAGATGTTCAAGGTCACAAATTTACTTAATCGTTTCTGTTGTATTAAACGGATCTCGCTCATTCATATCAGCCTAACTCGTGCGCATCGTCGGCTCATGGTTGTCCACGGCGCACTTTCACGAATTGGACAGAGTGAGACTTGGTATGTTCGAACTCGCTCGTTTGCCGACTATTCTTCCGCCTGCTGACGCGACGTTGCAACAACACGCACACTCCAAAATTAACGTGGCGTTCGCGAAACAACGTACCTGCACGTACAGAGACACAAAAGGNTGCAACAACACGCACACTCCAAAATTAACGTGGCGTTCGCGAAACAACGTACCTGCACGTACAGAGACACAAAAGGACGTACAGGCCCTGTATATCCCTCGTTGTAGGTAATAGAAATACGACTTTCTTAGGTGATAACAGTGAACGTAACACATAGTTAACAAGTGAAATAACATTACCTACATGAATATATATTTATCCCTTGAGGCAGATGGAACTGTCGAACAAAATCCATAGAAATCACAGAGTCACCACTATTACATATGGANCATTTATCCCTTGAGGCAGATGGAACTGTCGAACAAAATCCATAGAAATCACAGAGTCACCACTATTACATATGGAAGTTTCTTAGTGCCGGTTACATTGGAAACTGTATATCTCGCAACATGTGTATATTGCCTTGAATGAAAATCAAATCGTCCATAGCTCAGGCCATATGCGGCACCGTATGTTCGTAATGATATGTCCAGCATTTCTAAAAACACGTTCGCTTGAAACACTGGTGGCAAGTATGCAAATAACTCTGCGTGCCAGCTGAAAGAGGCGGGGAAATGTACTATCTCGTTAATGCCACCTAATCAAAAGTTTGTCATCGTTTCCGACATTGCTCTGCTCGAGATATGTATTCACCTCAGCATTCAGCACACAAGGAACATCATCGATCTGCCACTCGATATACATACTTCTTCGTTCAGGTGGTGAAGGTAGCACGTTGAGCACCTCTGATCCTTCTTGGTTGCCGCTCCTACCGAGATATATTGGCACGTAATCTGTGCACGGTGTTGTAGGTTTGAGTTCTGCCGTCTTCCGGAATCGCCGATAATCGTTGGAAAGGAGGCCACAATATTGTTGCAATGAGAGGCAATATGCGTCCCTCCCACTTCAAATACAAATTCAGTTGTGCTCTGTTTTCCAATGCTTTAATTTCCTGAAAATAAAATATATACTTCTGTAGTACTAACAGGCATTATTTATATTTGCATACTAACGACAGCTTAAATAAGCACGAAAACAATAACACTAGTATTTCTTGTGAGACCGAGCTTTAAGGTGGAAATATGTCTTCCCTCCTGCTATGTAACAAATATACATTTATGTCTTACCTCAATGTCACTGGTAAGTGGTGTGCAAAGGGATTTTATTGTTTTAACCTCAGCAACGCCAGAGCTGAAGAGTTGGCTCCTTTTCAGTTTCCAGGGCGTCTGTAGCTTCTTTGAAAAACCCAAGGAAGGACATCAACTCAGCAGTATCAGTATAGCCTTCAAGTTTGTCTCAATCACCCACATCACAAGGAATCTGACGTATATCGTCTATCTGCGAGTGAACTGACTCAAGCATTACGTACTTGCTGTTCCGTCGTGTTCCCACGTCTTAAGAACAGTCCGGGCTAACTTGTTCCCATGTCCAAATATTTTTTTGATACGCGACAATATCTTTAGCTGCATTTATCGATGACAGCACGGAATATATTTAATTTTGCTGCGACTTGTCTTCGAGTGTGTGCCGCAAGACTGTGGTGATGCAGTTATTTGCACACTACAAACTTGCGTACACGTCCAGCGCCTTTCTAGCCTACTTTCCGAAGGAAAGAAATGCTTATGAGATTACTTTCCTGTCTGTGTGACTGTGTATGTATGAGTGTGTCTGTTTGTGTATGTGTGTATCTGCGTGTGTGCCTGAGGTTGTGCCCCCCCCCCCTTAACTTGTTTTTCAATTTTTGAACGCGTGAACCGAATTTCACCAAACTCGGTACACGTACTAAGTAAGCACAACTGACTTTTATAGTTTTCGACCACACCGGACAATTACATTCAAATTGGCGGCCATTTTAAAATGTAGGGCCATACGTCATAGCTTGCAAAACATTCAACCTATTGTAACAAAATTTTGTATGCTGGCAGCGCAACCTGTAAGCATTAAATTCAAGGTGAATATTGTTGTTGGTCCGCCATTTTGGAAGATAACGCCACATGAAAAAATACAGCTTTTATGTTATATCTCGAAAACAACTTATTTCGCAAAATTTGGCACGTGAACAATAATTTAATTGGCCAGGTAAATGTAAGTAATTAAACTTAATTAGACACTTTATTTCAAAATGTCGGCTATAAGAATATTTGAGGTTTATTTGGTATAACTACCATACCATTTGACCAAATTCAAACAAATTTTGTACACTGGCAGTACCTATGAAAAGAATCACATAAGCCAAACAACCATTTCTGTCCGCCATTTTGGAAGATAGCTTCACATTAAAAATAAAGCTTTTATGTTATATATCGAAAACTACTCCACCAAATTTCTTCAAATTTGGCAAGAAAGTATTGCTAAGATACGAAAAATAAATATAAATCAATGAACTTTATTAAGCACTTATTTTAAAAATCGCGGCCATGCAAATATTTTCGGTTTATTTGGTATAACAACCATACCAACTGACCAATTTGAACCTAATTNAAAAATCGCGGCCATGCAAATATTTTCGGTTTATTTGGTATAACAACCATACCAACTGACCAATTTGAACCTAATTTTGTACGCTAACAATAGCTATTACGACGGAAGGCCATATAGAGTAAGTTACATAATTTAATCGGAGTCAGATAATANTTGTACGCTAACAATAGCTATTACGACGGAAGGCCATATAGAGTAAGTTACATAATTTAATCGGAGTCAGATAATAATTTTAAAATGGCGGCCATATAAATATTTTTATATGTTTGGCAGATATATTTAATAATTTAAAAATTTCAATCAAACTTTTTATGCTGACTTTATCTATTACAAACATCGTGTAGAGAGTCTCTTTTTAAGTAATGTTCTAAAATAGTCCCATATAAGGAAATAAGGTTTTTGTGTCATATCTGGAAGATCAATCAACCTATTTCCATCAACGTTTTCACAAAAGTAATGTTATGGTAAGCCATGTAGACACATGTGTTTTAGTGGCTCAAACGCTTATTTTCTAAATTATGGCTGAGTAAATAATTCAGATTAGTGAACCCTATCATTCAAAACATTACACTGCTTATATCCGAAGTTGATTCTCCGAATCCGACCTTAGTGATGCAGTTGATTGCAAGATAGCTTAATGTTACGTGTTTATCTTTATTCGAATCCGAGGAATGTCACTCGTGTATTCTAATTGTCTTTGTACTGTTTCTCATGTGTCTGGTCTTATCTCTAGTGATATTTCGGTCAATGAGATGTCAACGCCTATCTTCTATCTAAGATTTCAAGAAATTCACTAAAATTTATTTGCACCTGTATAGAGGAAAGTAGGCTCATTAGTTATCAGTAATTTCTTGTTTATGTTTGGTCCTTGGTCAGTCACAATGTTACGTTCTGCAACACTTCTGCAGCGATCCCAAGTTTTGTCAAATTGTTTTAAATTTTCGCGCAGATGTTGTTTCATCTCTTCCGAACATNACTTCTGCAGCGATCCCAAGTTTTGTCAAATTGTTTTAAATTTTCGCGCAGATGTTGTTTCATCTCTTCCGAACATCAGTACGTTTATTAATGCAATGGGCAGTAGTGCATTTTCTTAAAATCATCAGTTCACAAGTTCATTGCCATTGCGCAAGCCGTCTGTTCCGCAGCAGATGTACGTTGGGAATTATCTCGGCTCTTCAGGGTCTGGCAAAATTCCCAAAACCGTGAGGCATTGCTGCAATGAGGCAACTCGTTTACTGAGGAAAAGTGTTCAAGTTATAAGTTCCTGTGCAAGTTCCATAAAACCGCCACCGTCAACAAATGAATATGGCCGTAGGTCTTTTCCACACATCATGACATATTTCTCCGTTAAGCTGCATTTCCCAGAAACAGGTACACGAGCAGAGGCATCACCTGCTGCGTTTTGTTCAAAGCTGAAGTGACGCTTTAAATGTATTGTCCCTGACCCGCTTTGAATCGACGCATAGCCTTACATTTGCGACACTGAACGAAACCGACACGGTGCTTCGACGTAGCATCTCTAGTTAATGCAAATTTATCCCACACGCCACTTCGTCCCCTTCGTTTTCTTCCTGGCGTCTTCACTATTCTCGGAAGCCATTACTTACGGTCGCGTTAACACGTTAGAGTGGCGTGTGAACCAATCAATTCAATCCCACCATATTGTGAATGCGTGCATTAATGAATATTATATTCGAAATTACAGAATGGACGAATCAAACAAAGAATACTACAGGTTATTGGTACAGGAACAAAACACAATTCAGCATGACATCCTTAAAAAAAAATAATAAACCTCAAAAACAAAAACATATCATGTAAGTTGTGTCAAAAGAAAAAAAATGATAATAAATAACATGTATTTCCTTAGTGGTGTTGGTGTAGGGTTGTACTAATGATATCCACAAATAAATGAATGGAGGGTTTTGTAAAAATTATTTATATTCAAAAATAAATTTGCACTGTTATGAAATTATTTTAATTAAATTAAATATGGTAGGAAATTGGCCTTTATTCAAAGCTTGCCTGGTAAATTACTTTAATAATTACTGTTAAAAGTTTGAAAACAAATTAAAAAAAAACAGAATAAATGCTTGTTGCATTTAAATGTAAAACCTTTATTAATGTTCGCCGGTGCTCAGTAATAAAATGTAAGAAACTGTTCATCAGGNTCAAAAATAAATTTGCACTGTTATGAAATTATTTTAATTAAATTAAATATGGTAGGAAATTGGCCTTTATTCAAAGATTGCCTGGTAAATTACTTTAATAATTACTGTTAAAAGTTTGAAAACTAATTAAAAAAAAACAGAATAAATGCTCGTTGCATTTAAATGTAAAACCTTTATTAATGTTCGCCGGTGCTCAGTAATAAAATGTAAGAAACTGTTCATCAGGNCGTTGCATTTAAATGTAAAACCTTTATTAATGTTCGCCGGTGCTCAGTAATAAAATGTAAGAAACTGTTCATCAGGGCTTTTTATGGGCATAAAAACGTGTTTGACACAGAAATACGTTCAACGTTCAACGTTTATTGGAACGGGATAGAAAGAACACAGTTCCTTACCGGGATACTGGATAAGGAGGATTTAATTTTATTTAGACTCAAACAAATTAATGCCAATGCCGCAACTGGGCATAAATATGCAAATAAATCATTGTAACTTCCACACATAATACTGTGCCTGTCTCAATTTTATCTGTCAATCGTAGTGTAGAGCGACATACATCACGTCTGCTTCATTTGACGTTGTAGAAAATTCTGCCTGTGCATTATATAAGCCGGCGGGTCTCGCCTGCAACGTCTATTCAAACTTCCCGTGACAAATTTATGTACACGATAAATCATGCAAGCGTTCCAAATTTAATAAAACTTTAAATAAATAACATTAAAACAAGTTTTGCTCAAACACAATTCATCGCAGACATAAATAAATAAATTTCTGACCTACTGATACTCGGCCGAATCTCAACGACTGTTCGTCAAACATTATGAAAATAATGAAAAGAAAATTACTGACGTTAACCATACAGAAAGTAATACATATATATTAATATTATTTTCCATTGATTTTCTTTTTAAAGTCACAAAACAAACCTGTATCCAAAATTATAGTACCATTAACGTCTCTAGCTTCAATGCAAAACATACCTAAATCACAAAATTGCAAAACACATTCCAAAACAAAAACGAAAAAGGAAAAAGGAAACGTATATTGAAAATAATAAAATTACACTGTCTAAAGATATAAAATGTTTTATTGTAAGCAACTATCCACTTACGACTGCAGTGAACACACAAGACTAACGTGCACTTCCTGTGTAGTTGTGGTGTCGACGCTGTGCGACAACACCGCCGCTGTCAGGCGTAGCGTGAGAGAGCGGTCGAACTGGACAGCCCACTCGTTCGTGGCTGATAGTACTTCAGCGGTCCGCGTTTTCGAGTACTCGAATTCCCAAATGCGGTTTGGGCGAACTAAGTGCTTTTTNCTGATAGTACTTCAGCGGTCCGCGTTTTCGAGTACTCGAATTCCCAAATGCGGTTTGGGCGAACTAAGTGCTTTTTTATGTGCGAGTTTTACCGTACCATTTTTGAGTGCTTTATCTCGCTTAATATTGCCGCCCATTCGTGTCCACNCTTTTTATGTGCGAGTTTTACCGTACCATTTTTGAGTGCTTTATCTCGCTTAATATTGCCGCCCATTCGTGTCCACATTACGAAATGGTATAAAATGGTGATAAAACTAGCTCATTGCACATATCTAGCACTTTTCTCTGGGATGTCAAAGTCCGTACGGAAAACTGCGTGTGAGTCAGGTGTTAGTAAATGAAGTGTCCATCCCATTTTGAAGCAGGTAAAATGGAGAGAATTACTTCACGCTTTGAATGAAGGTGACCCAGATGGGCGTGTAGAATTTTGTGGGTGGGTAGTGACATTTTACTGACGTGATTGTTTGGTCCGATTAGGCAACATTAAAATTGAATTTAATTGTTAACCGTCACAACGGTGTGCACTGTTTCCCACATTGTGGTAGAGCAAGAAGTTAATCATCCTGGGTTAACAGTGTGGTGCGGTATGTCTGCCAGAGGACCTGTGGAACCACTCTTCTTCGACGGAATGGTGACATGTGAAAGTTACCGTGCCATGTTGCAGGGGAAAATTGTGCCTGCCGTTCACCTGCACCTCTACCCAGATAAAAGCTGCTTTTACTAACGAAGCGGTGCACCTCCACATTACTTACGAGGCGTACGGTCGCTCCTGGATGAAACATTTGTTGGTATGTGGACAGGCCTACGAAGAAGCGTTGAGTATTGACCCAGATCTCTAGATTTTACATCGTTAGATGAACAACATGTACACCACAGAGCCATGGACAATGGATGCGATAAGAGACTCGATTTTGATGGCCTGTGAATCCACTTGCATGGAAATCGTAGCTACCATTATTCGTTCTGTTCCACAACGCTGCACAAGATGTCTTGCTGCTAATGGTGGACATTTTGAAAATTGGTCCTGTTATTAATATTTTCTCCAACCTAATGTTACCCTTAAAACGCCAAATACAAGCAGCTCTCTAAGGATATCTTTGTTATTGATGTTCAAAGAGTGTAAGCTCAATTTGTGACACCCAGGATTAACAAGTGTCATTTAAAGCCATGAGAAAAATGAACATATTTTATAGCTGGTACAGAATACAATATTAAAAATGTGTTTCTTAAGTTATATATTATACTAGATGTTTGTCTTAAATTAAATGTGGAATGTGTTTTGGTGGCCTTGTTGAATGGTGAGAATGTTTTCCTTGGTAAGACGTAGTGGAGTCGCTTGGAGAGGCTTCGCCAGGAGGCTTGCTCTCGTCAGCGCTACGTACAGCATGTGTCAAGACAGTGAACTAAACATACGTCGACCGAGCCAGCTAAGCTTGTTGTCACCTGAATTCATTCAAACAATACGTTGCCAGGCCACACTGCGCTTTTGCGCGTGCGCACGTGTATTTAAAGCAGGCGGGGAAATGAAGGGCAGACAACAACGCTACCTATTTGAGAAGAATGAACAGAGGGTGGCGCTAAATGCCCTAGGAAAGGTGCGAAGGAAGAAGTAAAACTTCCAGCTGATTGTCGCACATCGCCCGGCGTAATTGTCTCTGGGGAAAATATCAGGCGCTACCATTCGAAAATTGTGATTTATTATGAAACACACTTTTTTTAATGTAGCAAAAGCACTACCCGTCCCAAGAAACGTTTACATGCATTTTATTTGGGCACGCCAATTTCGAGTGAAAAAAAACATAAAAATTTTCTACGAAAAAAAAACCACTGAACATGATAGGCAGGCTTTGTAAATAATTTTGTAAAACATAGCATTGCAAGTTTGTTTTAATTATATGTGAAGATCCCATATGAAGATATTAATAAGAATTATCCTCATTATAAAGTTTTGTTGGTACATTCATACGTATTACAAGCGTATGCCACAAAAGTTGCGAGAGTTGAATTTAATTGGACTGGATGTGGATAACCTTGACTTTAACGCCAAAGATCTTCAAGTTTAAAAAATCACCAAAGGCTTATTAACGTGCCCTGGTGTTATGCCTGACAGCTAATGAGGAGAATTCTATTTATCGCAACACTTCAAGCCGGAACGCAATCTCATATACGTGGAAGAAACTTAGTAAAAATATCTCATGCTTACACAAGTAAAACACAAAATTCTACAATCGAGGAAAAATAACATTACTGACTCCGAGCACCATGTTGGGAGTGGGTGACCTTGACAATGATTGGCTCTAGTGATCTTAAACTGGAAAAATCGATAAAATCACCAAAATACTTTATACACTGAGCTCGAGCACCATTTTTGATGACGGTGACTTTTACCTTGACTATGATAACATTAAACTTAAAAAAAAAAACTTGTAAAAATCTAGGAGAGACTGCATTTTAAACTAATCACCAATTTCTATGTGGGTGACCTCGAGACTTTGATTCTAGTGAAGATGGCGGAGCAGAGCCACTCACTGATATTATGATCATTAGGTGACTGGATAGCCAGTTCCTCTTGACACTCTTGGAATTAAATTTTGAAGATTAAGTTGATCAATGAGCTGACTCTTTCCAAAAAGAAGAAACTAATAATATTTAATTTAATTAATACATGTCGCCCTCCACACACCACCATCACACCACCTGACCTTTCACCTCCTCACCATTTACTAGCCATAGCTCGACCACACTCATTATCCAACCCCTAAACAGCAACCACCCGACTCTTCATCCCTTCACCCTCTCACCATTACTCTTGATTGGCTGTTGGTCACACATCACGATCTCAGCAGATAAATAATGTGGCCAAAGTCCCGCAAAATCATAGTTCTTTGTCCGATGCAATAGGTGATAAATGGTCTTCTGATCTTTGCGCCTATCATTCAGGTAAGTTATATTGTATTCGACTCTTCTATCACAGTGTGGATATTGTAATAGTATATACGCGTATATATGTATATATAGCCACAAGCAAAGTAAAAATTTGCTCAAATTTAAAGTACATCATCTAATCAGCGACCTATTGGAAAGTAGAAATCAAGACGAAGCATTCGTTTAATGATATGCCTGCGACTGGCGTATGCCCCGACTTCGTCTTTGCTGATATCGTCACTGACTCCAGTGGGTCTTCTTACATCGTCAGTGATACTATTCGCAAACCGTTAGGGTTAGGCCCTTCAAACTTAGAATATACAGAGTCAGCATAAGCTGAATTAGTTCATCTAAATTTTACGTTTGTTTAGGCCTTTACGAGTCTAGTTGACTACTATTTACGATTATTAGCGATAGTCACAACCAACCAGACCAACAAGTTATCTAGCCACCAAGGCCGATTGAACATACCAACCAACAAGACAAGCCAACTGGCAATAATAATGGACAAGACCAAAAAGCCATGCCAGATGACCTAGCCAACTGATCAACAATGCTAATCAGTGCAACCAACAAGACTATCTGACTTACCACCATTACAGACCAACCATACAGACTGTTCATACAAGCTCATTTGCATTCCAAACAACCAGTCCAACTGACCATCAAGACGAACTCTACATACCAACGGACAGGATCAGCCAAACCATATATTCATACCGAACGACTAAATCAACCGACTAGACCAGCAAATTTTACCGACAATCTATCAATACCGACCAACCAATAGACTATCCATACCAACTAACCATACCAAACACCCAAACAAACCATAAGGGTCAACTATCTATCAATACCGACTGAAAATATCAGTAGGTAAGGCCAATCAAACCATCCAACCATATAAACCAACAATACGTACTAGGCAACAATATGAGCCTACCATATAAACTATTTATACCAGCTGATCGAACCAACAGATACCAGCTATCTAAGTCAACTGAACATACCAGTGGGCAAATCCAGCAAAACCAACAGCCATACCAAATATACGTATGAACCGGCAACACAAACAAACACTGGCCAACCGACCATCAAAATCGTCAACCATACAGACTGACCATACCAACAGACCATACCAACCAGGCCAACTGGCCAGCAGAGCTGACTGGGTTAACCAATCGGCAAGACAATCCATATGATCCATTCATGTGATCCAACTACATGAGTCAGGCATGCGAGTCGGCAATATCAGCGAAAAATATAAAATAGCCAAACAAATCATTTATAACAAACGACCATACCAGAAGACCAATATAACAATTATCAAAACCAGCCAACCATACCAACTTGCCATATCAAGCAACTGCACCAGACGACCATACGAACTTAACATACCAGTCACCCATATGAACCAACCATACCAGCCGACCATTTAAAATGACCATATGGCACAACCATAAAAATAAACCAAACTATGAAACCATACAAAACATCAATACCAGTCAACCATGCGAACCAACGATACCATGAAACCATACCCACCAACCATACAGACCTACCATTAAATCAACAATATCAGGCAACCATACGAACTTGCCATACCAACCGACCATAAAAACCAACCATACCCTCCCACCATACGAAAAAGACAATCTAACCAGCCATACTAGTCAACCATGCAAACCAAACATACTGGTCGATCGTACAAACCATCAGTACCAGGCAACCATATAAACCAGTTATGCCAGGCGACCATATAACGCAACAATACGAGCCGATCATATGAGGGAACCATACCACCCATTCATACGAACAACCATGCCACCAGAACATTCTAACAACCATACCAGCAGACTATATAAAACAACCACACGACCTGATCATATGAGGCAACCATATACCATCTGACGACACGGACCAAACATGCCATCTGACCATATGGACAACCATAAAAGATGACCATATGGACCATTCATAACAGATAACAATATGGACCAACCATACGAGCCAACCACGCAAATTAACAACAGAAGCTCAAATTCAAAACAACCATGCCAGCCTGTCATAACAGCAAACAATTCGAGTCGACCATACCAAACAACCATTCCAGCCAACTAGTCTAACGACCATAAAGATCAGCCAACCATACCAACCGATCATGCCAACCAGACCATCCACAAGTCATATAAACTTACCATTACTAGCTTAACATACCAAAGGACCATACCAGCCATCTATACCAACCGAGAGACCCCACCGACCAACCATACAGAACGGTCATTACTGGCTGGCCATACGAAGCAACCATAACAACCATCCATACCAATAGATGATGGCCAAATTCAAAACTAGTCTCCTTTTACGAATATTATTGCTTATCTCTTCACGCAAAACTTTGCAACACTTCACCCACCGCAATCATTCAGTGGATCGATTAGGTGTTATCAGACCACGATGCGAAGCTCATTGCAAGTGATGCCACTAACCAATATGCTAACAAACAAAACATTCCTCAAAGCAAGTAGTGAACCATGTCGTGAACCGTGATGAGAGCTACGAAAAATTCCTCGAAATATAACATGGACCATGTCACGAACCAAAATACGAGCTACGAAAAGTGTCTCAAAACATGTCGCGAGGCAAGTCATAAAGCAATGTCCGAGCTATTCATCGTGACGAGGGTCTGTTGGCAGATGTGTAAATATCTTCATGGCTAAACTCCTCGAACCCTCATCGGTGAAGATGTAGAAAAAGCCTCCCTCTTAGTTTTAGTTGGAGACGGAGTTGAGGTATCGTGTTTTTTGTGGTGGAAAAGTTATTCGCCCATTGGCCAACCTACCCTCGCCTCATATATATTGGGCATTGTTTCATGATGTGCCCCGCAACATGCTTTGATGTATTTTTCGTAACTTGCAAATTGGTCCGTGACATGGTCGATGACATTATTTGAGGAATGTTTCGTAGTTTTTGTCACAGTTGGCGACATGGCTTACGAGGAGCTTCAATTCATATTTCGATAATTCCTACCCTATTCGCTGCATGATTGCGATCGGCCACGTGTTTTACAAAGTTTTGCATAGATCACAGACATCATATAGATTCCAGCTGGATTCTGCGATGGTACTACCAAAGACGAAATCAGGACGTTCGCCAGTCGTAGGCACAATATTAAAAGAAAGCTTCATCTTGATATCTACTCTCCAATAGCTTGCTGGTTATAGCAGATACTTAAAATTTCTGCCGAATTTTACTTTTGGTTGAGATCATATTTTGTAAACAACGAGAACGATCATCATGGAAGAGTCTAGCATAATGTAATTTACCGGAATGATAGCTACGAATATCAGGAGAGAAAACCATCTATCAACTGTTGCATCAAATGAAGAACAGTTTTGTGGTGCGACTTTGGCCAAAGCCTGCACAAATTTGGCTCATTACCAACTTTTTTCTAAGGTTTTTTCCGAACATTATTTTTGGATGCTATATTCGAAACTGAATTCAGTTTTTCTCTATCGCCTACTAAATTTTTACTGTTATTGCTAAATTATTCTGGGGTTTATCATTGATCATAACTCATTCGTGTATCAATATGATATTAAGTTATCTTCAAAATGTTTAAATTTACTTATTAATTTCATTGTATTGCTTTACATAGAAGGGGCGGGTCTGGCTTTTCTACTTCTGCATGGCACTCGGATTGTTATAGTTAAGAGTCCGACAGAATTTGCCCATCATATTTACATCCCAACAGCCCTGGTAACGCCATTCCATTTATTTCATATCCTGATGGAAACGTTCATCTTGCTCTTCACTGACATCACTAAGGTTTTCCGGAAAAAAATCCTGATGTGCATTCAATAAGTGCAATTTGAGGCTCACCGAACATTCCAATGTTTTTAATTTCTCAAGCATGTATTCCAATATAGTAATGTAGTCAGGGTCCTTTGTGTTTCCCAAGAACTTGGTAAGAACATATTTGAGTGCAGTACAAGTGTGTCTTTCAACCAAAGTCATTGTCTGCATGAAGTTTTCATCAAACATCAATCTTCTTATATCAGGACCCACAAAAAGGCTGATTTCAGCTTCACCCCCGAAAGATGTGGGAATCTGTCACATAGGTACTTGAAGCAATCGTCACTCATCTTACAGAGATCTATGAACATCTTGAACTTGTACTTTCGATAGTAAAATATGCGGATCTGTGGATGGACATTGCCGTTTTGCAGGAGGAATCAACAAAAGTCCCGAGTCAACTACTTTGTAGTCGATGAAGAATTTTTGCCCCAAGCCAGATATATTACAGCAATAAACCTAGCTACCATCTTGAGAAAAGTAGGAAGTGACTTCCTGTTACCTCCTCCTGTGCCAATGCTTTGGCGTTGGAGGAGTCAACAAGTTTTTCTATTTCAGTGTGGAGCACAGCCGTTTAAATTTTTCTTTAGACAGACCCAAACCTGATATTAAATAAACTCAGTTCAGACTGAGTGAACAGTTGACAGCTTTGTCTATCATCGTCACACTGAAATTCACCATCTTTCTCGAACTCTTGGTTCTCTGAATCAGAAACGGCGCTGGAATCGTCTGGTTCATTTAATGCTGCTGGAGTTATGTGCAGTGGAACATGTGGACCAGCATGTGACATGTTTGGGAACACAATAACCTTCTTATTTTTCACGTTGTATACCATTAAATCAACAAGACAAAAGTAGCAGTCATAACTGTGATTTTCTGGTTCCCTCCATACCATTATAATGCTAAACCTGAAAGCTATATTTTTCTTTGCTGACCACTTTCTGAAATCTTCAACACAAACATGGCATACCATTTGCTGTGACCACTTCTTTCTTATCTTGATCTCCTAGTGTTGCCCCAAAATAAGAGTAATGTAATTTTATAACAAAACTAGTATTATTTATTTGATGTTTTTTAATCACAACGTCTTCACAGATATTTTAAAAAAATTGTCTGGAGAGTTTACACAACCACGGTTTGTCATATTTCAACATAAAAACACAACTAACAAGTTCACTAGTTCACATTCAGAGGTGGTCATAGATTAACCATCTATCTGTAGTAGCCACCGCTTTCTAAATGTTGTTTCTTTGCATCATAGTTAGGTAAACATCCACTGAGCGCTAGTTCTATTTAGTAGGTAAGNCGCTTTCTAAATGTTGTTTCTTTGCATCATAGTTAGGTAAACATCCACTGAGCGCTAGTTCTATTTAGTAGGTAAGTAATTGAGAATTTTTTTTTTCGAAATGATTAGGCATGAATTAAAGAATTTCCTTAAAGGTGGAAACCTGAAGCTTACATTATTCAATCAGAAAACCTCATCTCATGGAAAAACCTTGATTGATATGACAATTTGAGTACCATTTCCGAATTGGGCAAACCGAGGTACATATAAAGAGGTAAACTTATAAAAAAATATTTTTTTGTTATCGCAGGCCTGCAGAAGTCGCGATGTTGCGTGACCAACAGCCAATCGCGAGCTATGGTGAGTGTATTACGGGATGGGGAGCTGGGTATTTGGTGGCAAGGACTTACAGTGATGGTGGTCGATCTTCAGCGAGTAATTGACGGGCAGGGGGTGGGGTAGTCAGATAGTGGGTTGGTGGTGTGGGTGGGTGGTAAAGACAATAAATATAAATTTAGGAGTGGGGTCGCATGTTGATCGACTCTAACTCCAGTAACTGGCATGGGTGTGAAAGCAAGCCGCCTTCTGATCATCGTAACAGTGAGTGGCTGTGGGCNACTCTAACTCCAGTAACTGGCATGGGTGTGAAAGCAAGCCGCCTTCTGATCATCGTAACAGTGAGTGGCTGTGGGCTACCATATTTACGAGAATGGAACTCTCGAGGGACGGCACTTTTGCAATTAATCTCATTGTATAAAATTGAGTGTCCCGACTGACTCNTCGAGAATGGAACTCTCGAGGGACGGCACTTTTGCAATTAATCTCATTGTATAAAATTGAGTGTCCCGACTGACTCACTATCTCTCACTCACTCACTCACTTATCAACGCACAGCCCCAACCACAGGACGCAAAAAGCATGAACATGTAGAGATGGTTTCCCTTATGGTGCAAGCATCCACTAAGAAAGAATTTTTCCAAATCAAACCCCTCAGAGGGTTAAAAGAGATAAAATGTATTTTTATGATACCCCAATAGCTCAGTAACTCGACAAGATATCGTTGTGCTCTTGGCTTTAAAAGGTTGACTATAATTACCTAAAGGCAAAGTTCACGGTTTACCTAAATTCAAATCCCCGTAAAGGTGAAAACTGTTTTAATGTATTTTCGATTATATGTTACCTAAATTACGAAGTTTCCATGCCTGTAAACTTCTAACAGGCATTTTTTGTAAAAAANTATTTTCGATTATATGTTACCTAAATTACGAAGTTTCCATGCCTGTAAACTTCTAACAGGCATTTTTTGTAAAAAAACCTTATCAAACGAAAAATTTTGAAATAGAAATTAAACCTTTCTCTTACTGAGAAAATGTTTCATTTCCTTTACAGTTGAAGAAAAATTTTGTCGGAATTGAGCAGGATCCATAATTAAATAGCTTATTTACAGAGACNCATTTCCTTTACAGTTGAAGAAAAATTTTGTCGGAATTGAGCAGGATCCATAATTAAATAGCTTATTTACAGAGACTGCGTGGGCAATGAAATACACTACGCTTGTTATTTTCATGATGAGTAAACAATACATCAATATAATAAATTTTAACACTGTTCGCTTAAGATTTTCGGTGGGGTATGAAAGAGAGTACAAACCTGTGGACACAGATGTAAAAATTGTATGATACAGTATATTTCACTATGGAGTTCNTGGGGTATGAAAGAGAGTACAAACCTGTGGACACAGATGTAAAAATTGTATGATACAGTATATTTCACTATGGAGTTCATCAACAAAATCTATCCTTCTGGCCTGTTACCACACAAGCTTCTCCTCAAGGTAGGTGCTCCATTAATTTTACCACTTAAATAATAATTTTTCTTTTTGTTATCAAATTACATTGTTTAGCATTTCTATTATCCTCTTACGACAAACAATTGAACTGTTGGTAACCGTTTAGTAAAGAAATGTTTGTTTAGCACAAATTAAGAATGCATTCTATTTTATAGCTTTATAAGCTTCAGTGTATTCGTATATTTCATTTCTGCAAAAATTTTATTTAACGCATCTTATGTTATACAAGTTTCAATATAATTTTCTTCGTTTAGGACATCAGAAACCGTTGCAACTTTGTAACAGAAAACATTATTTAACTTCAAAATAAAATTAATATCGTTTCTTTGTTATAATACAATTTTTCAATTAGTAACCATTTTGAATTTTTCTTATCTGGTGTGTAAAATTGCGTTTTAATAACAGATACGAATTTTGTGTGTACAAATACAAAGAAACTCAGCTCATAATTTAAATATTTATATTTTCAACATTGGTGTGCAAACTAATTTATGGAATGAAAGATGCCGCACTTTCAAATAATTACGTTGCTGTAAGTTAACACCTACTGTATCGTAAATATTTAGGCAAAATAAAGTATATATTTGTCACCCAAGTTTTGACCTCAAAAGATAAATTCGGTAACGCAAAAAAAATCACTTATCTATTTGAACAAATTATTTTTAATGAGCGAATAATTTATATCCGACGTGGTATATAAATAATTAATAATATTTTAATACTAATGTATATTTACACACCTGCAATCATTATGTACATGTAATAGACTACTTTAAGTTATGTACGACGTTTACGAAGGACTTCTGCGTTTGACGCATGTTTGTAATAAGTACAGCCACTGAACTTTTCGACGGTTGTCGGTTATGTGAAAGAACTATTATGAAAATGAAGTCGGTACAACATAAACACGTCCAGGATCGACTACATGCTGTTCAGGATTTTACTGAGTGTCCATATATATGGAAACATTTAATAACACCCGTTGTATTGATTCAACGACGAAGTTCTGGTCGTTTTACAACTTATGAGCAGTTTGTAACGTTCCGGCAGTGTTTTTACCAACTCCTAACATATAACGACCTCCAGTACAATCTTAGAACACAAAACACAAGTTTAGATCCGATTTATGTTCATTAGTAACTCTTTTAGTTGAAGAGAGAAACGAGAAACTTATAAATATTGGTGAATGTGTAGGCCAAAGGAATAATGGAAAATAAAATACATTTTTAAGAAACTACATTTATGTGCGGGCGAGCATTAAATTGCAGCTAATTGGCTCCAAGGCATTTATAAAATGGCGCAAAATATCTTCAGCATGAGTTCTCAGCATTCAGTGATCATTGTATCACTTCTCGTGGTGAACGATGATCCCTACTACGGTTCCCCAGACCATCATGTCAGAAGAATGGGAAGCGTGTCGCTGTCAAGTGGGTTTGGGGTTGTAGCGGTCGGTTGCTGTCCTGCAAACTCTGGTATGGTGTCTCTTGGGCGAATAATATGAAAATTGCATATGTGGCTGATCTGTTACGTGAATGAAAAATACAGGATAATGTAAATTCGAGGGGATATAACGGTTATGTATTCATCGTCGGTGAAAACAGCAGTTAATGCAATCCATTCATTTTTATCGCTAAGGCGTTGGTACTAAATATCTCAGGTGACAACTATAATACGTATTTATTTTTTGTATGGAGTAAAGGGTTGTGCAGAATATCTAAAGTACGCACCCCGATACCTTTCACCCCAGGAGTGGTACGCCCAACAGTACTTGATTTCATTCTTTGGTTTACCAAATAACATAGGGTAGGGCGACTGTTTATACACTTTCTCCAAATCGGAATCCATAATCGTTCAGGTCGATGGTATGTTTTTATTCGTTAGATTGAATATATATACAATAAGGGGGCAAGTATTTAATGTGTGATGTAAGGCGCAGTTGACTCCTGCCACATCAATCAGAGCCAATCCAGAAATGACAAGTGACACAAAAAACGCCCCGGTTGTCACCAGCATCCGCGAGGAAGGAGGTGGTGGACGACTCGCTGTTGATGCCGGACATAAGCCGAGAGTTCTCCCCTCCCCCCCCCTCCATAACGAGACAGCGACCTCAAGATACACAACACTGTTTTGAGTCCCGCTCTTTCGGGGATACTCTCCCACGCTGGTAATCTCTCACCATTTGACTGCCTCTCCAGAGGTCACGATTTTATTTCTTTCGGCTGAGGTCAGCCTTAAAATGAAGCATGTGGGGTGTGTTATGAAAGCCCGACAGAGTTTTCCTAATACAGATTGTCGTAAGTGCGACACGCCTTACGGCTTAACTTTTTCCGCCTGGTGTTGCAATATCCAGACCCAATTCCTGCTGCCGAGCGATGTTGGAAAGCCAGACAACAGGAATGCAGGGGGCCTATGCTCGACTTTTCATCCGTCTACGAACCGCCAGCCTTACTGTTCGAAATGCGCTTTTTCTATGCTTGAACACTTCCCACACATTCGTATGAGAGCTTCGTATACGAACGGCTACTCTAGCGGCGGCCACCCGAATTGAGACTCTCGTGTGCGAGCAACCAGGAAAATAAATATAGCATGAAAAGGTGTTGAGAACAGTTTATTCTTGGAAACACTCATTTAAGTTTAAAACTAAGATATTAACAGTAAATTGCATACATGAACTCGTTCATGTTCCATATGTCTCCATTTTGAACTAACAGTTTGAACTTTTTCAAACTAGTTATAAGTATTAACTTTACATGAACAATTTATTGTGAAGTGTGTTAAAATAAACCTGGTTTAAAACAAATATATATACTTTATATAGTATGTAAATTAAAAATATTAACGTAACCCTTATAAATGTAAATACATTAGCAAATAAAAAAACCATCCACAATTTACCGAAACTATAACTGAACACACACATTTTCCTGTTAGGATGACTATAGACATGTAAAAACTCGTTTTCTCACATTTTTCAAACGCTATTGCTGATGTTGCAAACTTCTGCGATAAAGTCTCGTAAAAATGTTTACAATACATTAAATATTTTCTGTGTTAGGTTTGAAATTCAAATTGGCCTCGAATTTAAACACTTAACTTTAGTATACAGGTGCGTGAAATACTTCACATTAACTTCACAAAAGCTATATGGCTAAATGTTTTGAAAAAAATATTTCATCTTTCCCAAATATCGTTTTTTTATTGACCTTGCATACATAATATAATGTATTGTTCAATCCTAATAAATATAAAAAAGTAAATATATATGTGTATATACCTATATCGTCTTTGTGGTAGGTAACTCAGTAGGTTGAGTTAATAAATTTTCCATGCTAAAAACGGTTCGGACAGTCGGTTTTACTTGTATTGAATTCTACATCTGCTTTAGAAGTAGAGGCTAGAGTGTAACATTGTTAAGTAGAATGGAGAGGAAGTTATTAATACACACACATATACATACACGCACGAACACACACATTCGTATATAAAATCTGCTGATATAAAGAGGTTAAATTCCATCTGAGTTTCTAATTTTTTTGCCCCTTATCCTGACATAGCTTTATTTATTACGCTTGGAATATGTCGTGCGTATTATGATACTGCCCCTGTTTTGAGAACTCTTTGTATGCCTCACCCGAAGAGCGACAACAGCAACCTTCTAAGAGGTAGGTTCTATGTTCTTGCGCTATAAGGCGAAACTTTAATCGATTGTATGTCACCTAATTCTGCTCCAATTTACAAACTAACACTGTTGGCGAACGATTTTAAATGGATGCTAAAGGTTTTTTTTTGTTTTATTAAATAACTGTAGGCCCGTGTAGCCATTCACGATTACTGAATGGTTATTTTATCTGGTAAATAATGTACGGACCTATTATTTTTGGTCACATTATGGTTCAAAGTTCATGTGCATGAAAATCCACGTCCACATTGTGCAGAATTTCTCACACGACCAGAACGGTTGCCTTCATGAGTCAGTTGAGTTGAGAGGTTTTGGTCGACGTTTAACAGTGTGGTCTTGTGCTCTGATGAGGGCGAAATAATGTGAAGCTAGAGAAGCAGTGGAGTGCAATCATTGGAGAAACAGGAGTGCCTCGAGAAAATCGGCCAGCTAACGGCAACATCCACCACGTTCCCCACATAAAAAATTCGGGTGACCCCATCGGGAATCGAACCCGGTTCGCCGTTAAATTGATTGGTCTATGGCTGTTAGCAACGTGGTAAATAATTTGTATTCATTTTTCTGTTGGGCCAACGTAGTGCAACCGACATTTTATATGAGAGCAAACGTTCCGATTGTCAATAATGCATCTTTCTCGTATATTATATATAAACTATGGATGTTTTTCAAGACATGGGATGATTTCTCTTGAAGCATATTTATAAGCCATTCGCAGTTAATTCTAACCTGTCTGGAGCCTTGCTAAAGTTCTACTTCCAGGATATCCCTCCGACTCATGTAAACAAAGCTTAACCAAGTCTAGAAATGTTCGCCAAATGAATGTTGTACTGCATTCGTGTGCACTCAGTGTTATAATATTTTGCATAATAACTATTTACTATTAGGCATTACTAACACATCTATTTTCTACCTGCTTTTATTCATATTAATCATAAATGCTATGTTATAATTTGTACATAAAATATTAAATAAAATTTTGATTTAACCAAAGATTTAGTATTCTTTTGTTAACAGAAGTATAAAACGGCGGTGATGCATGCAGTATTTGGGAAAAACCCAAAAACGTCATACATAGTGCGATTTTCAATTTTTTTAATAAAAAAGTGTGAATAAACCTCTAACAGATTATAGTTTGCTATATGTTGTGTTAGTGTTGGGAACTTAATGATTGGTAATTGGTTCTTAATGTTAAGTTGTTCCAACATCGTGTAACCAAGGTTTTGCCAACCATGGAAATTATTATATTTCTTATGAAATAAATATCTAACTCCATATTTTTTTTTAATAGCTATATACTTTTAACGCACAATCCCTGTCTTATTTAAAATTTATCTCGTTTATCATGTGTTAGTTACTTTGAGGAAAACCTACTCTGGACTTTTGGTAGGTACGTATACTTGCGCGTTGGGACAGAATTGTAGAACCATAACAATTTCGCTAGTAGAGAATATCGTTTTAAAATTAAAAATATTAATTTTCTCAGCATATGAAGTATTTTCAAAAGTAATTTTCCTTTAAGTTCTGATTTGTTATTTATGAGAACGTGACATTTGTAAATGGGTGCTTTGGTTATAGTGGGTCAATATTGCGTTACAAACATTATGTCTACCTAGGATATTATTAATGTGTTCTAAATTAAAATGTTATATGATACCTTTTGTTTGCTTCATTGCCAAGGCCATATTAAGACCAGCGATCCTTTAACAATAAGCAGTCTCTAGTTTGTTGTGTGTGGGTTACTAAATGGAAAATATACTGTTGTAACTGGTACGTATCGCATAATTGGCCAACGCCTCCGTCTGTTGGCATTTGTTTGGTAAGTTTGCAAATATGTTGTATTTGAATCCAAATACTTTGCCAATGTTTAGGATTAAGTTGCAGTAAGCCGATCTTCCACACGCGTATGACGAACTATATAGTTTATTTAAATGCTTCTTTCGTATTTATCATTCAGAATGCAACACAATATGTGTGATCGTGTCCATTTATAGAAGGTTTTATTTTATATTGAACCTTATTCGCTTCTGAAATTCCTATTTAAGATACGCTTTTATAACTTTGTATCCTTCCTACACATGTAAATTGCTACATTGCTATGGGCCTAATTACTTCGTTGACGCCTCAGTCAAGAAAGAATGTGATATTATTAGTAATCTATATGTGTTATTTACGATATGGGAATTCGTTCTGTAATTTGTATGATGCAAAGAAACACAAACTTGAATTGTCATACATTTGAACATTATGTTGGCAATGCGACGTCAAGATATGAGACTATTTTAACTGGAAGCATGCATGCCAATGTGAACGGTTGCACGTGTACAGTTAACGGCCACGGATTTTCTCCAAAGGTTTATATCAAAATTACTCACTTTACCGTGAACAACTAATTATAGGAAGCGTCTTTAACTCAGCTCTTCTCAGTGGTTTTTTTTTCTGCGTAGAGTTTTATCTTGAGAGGCGATAACTGAAAAACGCTCAAGGCGAATTGTCGACAGTGGGACTCCAGAGAGCAGTATCGATCCATCAGTGAATTCGAGCATCAGAATTAACTTCATATATAGCCAAGAAAGATATTTCCATCCAGGCAGACCTGTCCAACCAACCAGGCAACTTTATTTGGGCCGTACAATTCACGAAAATATCTGATGGCCGGCGCGATATTTATTACAACACGCACATGTAAATGAGAGCCGATAAATTCCGAAATATGTGGACGAGTATTCGCGAGCCCACTTTCCAATGTCCCGTCGTTGGTTGTGAATTAATATCTAGTATTCGTGACTGCATAGTGGTCACGGTGTGTTCGAGTAGCTCTCGTACCGATGTTTGCTAAAAAGCGTGGCACGCATTATTTAAAATTTCGTGCATGTAAATATTCACGCAGACGACCAACCATTATTGTGATTTTTTAGGGAAAATTTATCTGAGCATCATGTTAACAGACACATGCAAAATATATGTCCGCTGTATATGAACAAATTAAACTTTGGCTGCAGTATAAAAACAAGCTGTAAAATGTTCGTCCTTAACCAAATGTTAACGGTAAAAAAATATAATGTTCGTGTTCACTAAGAAATTTGGGAACTTTTAGTTGAATGTTTGATATTCAAAATTTTTCCGTCTTTCGTAAGACTGGATATGGCATGTTTGGTTGAGCAGTAACACCAGGGACATATTAAGGAGGTGGTTGGTTTAGTCCTAAACGTCGCCAATGAAAATTATTTTACGCAAAAGTTTTTCCATCTAAATGCCAGTGCAGTCCTTAAATATCTGCCTCTCCTGTATTCCACATGCCACATTCAGTCCCACCCCGTGTGTGTGATTTTAATGGGAAAGATCATACTTTCGACATTAAACATTTAATGGTTACATAGTTCTTTAATTATTTCCTTTTAACGCCCCCATTTTTTTATTTCAGTGGAGTTTTAATTAGAACAGATGAAAGAGTCAGAGAACAAATAGCATTGAGTCAAAAATAAATTTGATGTATTGACATGCAGTACACATCGAGTATATATAACGAGATATTGTGTAAAATTTTGTTTGTTAAATTTCGAAAATTATTGGTACCTTTTCGCTTAGCTTTTTATAGACAGGCGCATATGATCGGGGAGAAAAATCTGTCCTTAAGAATCTCTGTATTATCCCGTATAATACACACACACGGATATATATATATATATATATATATGTCTATATGTCAATTAAATTACCGGGCAGACTTTACTAACAATTTTAAGAATAATGTGTTATTAATTTTCATCAGGACGTAACAAGTCAAAATAAATTCAAGCGTAGTTATATAATTCCGCGTGTATAAAGTTCATGTTAAAATAATGTGTGATAATTATCAACACGCGATTGTTATCACTTCTCCGAATTCTTACTATATGGTAATAATGCACTTGTACTGTATGCGTTGTTAGTGGCAACGTTTTAAATATAAAACATTCGCATATTACTCTAGTTGAAAACAACACTCATAATTTTCATTGTTATGCTCAAATACTTGAATACACTGAAAGACACATTACAAGCGTATTGCGCATATCTGCAATAATGCCTGGCGGCATTGTAATGTGTTGCCAACTTATGTACAGAAATTCCATTCATTGCATACAAATAAGTCTACAAATATAAAGGAATGTGAATTAACTTATCTCAGTCTTAAATTTTTTTCAGAATAAAAACCAATGTATAGCTAAGATATCGTTAACTTAACAAGCTGAATATATGCAAAGTTTATCTTATACACCAACAAATAATTATTATTTTAAGACACATAAAGAACCCCCGTCAAATGTTTTTGCAGCGACACTCTTGCATCCACATTTTTGTAAAGCTGCCTGGCATGAATTGTTCGTGCAGACGTGTCTGGTATACATGATATTGCCAACTAATTCCAAGACTTGGGAACCATCAATTTCAAGATCTCAACACGAATCTGATCACTTTTGATTACATCTCTGTGATAATGGTCAAAAGCAGAAGTTTTTATTCTACACTTTCGGCCTGGTGCATCGTTAAGAAAAAATCTCAGGTGATCACCATTATCATGCTCATGTTCATGATGGCCACACTAGTAACCTAATAGGTCATCAGTCAGTAAAATACGATATTCTTCCTAATCAGCCGTTATCACCTGACAACTTATGTCATATTTACTCTGCTTTCCACGGATATTTATTATGATAAGATTCATGTAGTTATATTGACAAATCTTGGTACCTTAGGACCATGTGCATAGTTGATTTGTAGTTAAGTTGAAGTAGCCGTTATACGTTGAATGCATTTTGACAGCATTACAAGAAAAGCTAAAAATTCGAAAAATTTCCGTCTTAGCTAAATATATTATCATATGGAAATTTGTAAGGATGACCAAATTTTATAATCTTCCACCATGCCACCAGCAGATCATTTTGAAAATGGCAGAATTTATATTATTGGATGCTCTGCAATATCTGTAGAAGTATTCTACCTATCTGAACGAAAATTGGTGTATATACAGATAATACCGTCAGCATCAAAATGATCATTATTCTGTTTTCGAAGATGAAGCCACCTAAAAATTAAAACTGCTATATCATATCTCGGGAAACACTCAACCGATTACCACAAAATTTAGCGCCTAAGCAGTGGTATCTCAAGTTGTCTTTGAAATTTATATGCTATTATAATATTCATGACTTTTTTCACAGTGGCTGACGCATAATTATCTGAGGTTGGAATGTCGTATTTACCGAATCGTCTCACAGATTTCAACTAGTCTTAGTATGATAACGTTAAGTATTTCGAGTGTAAATACGGTATTTGACGATCTGTTTTATAAGACATTTTGTAATGCAGCAATATCTGGAATATAAGCACTTGCATCATATCTCAGTGACTTCACAACCGATTCTTATTACATCTGCATACAAACAGCACCATGGAAGGTCACCTAACATTTTGTAAAGTATGCATTGTGTAATTTTCAAAGCAGTTATGTTATTTTTGTGGTTTTAAGTGCCATTCAATTGATTTTAATAAATTTCTGTGTGCCGACGTACTTATTTTATGAATTGAAAAGACTTCGTAATACCTTATATCGTCCGCCATTTTGGACCGATTACTATCAAACTGGAGAATATTCCTTTCACTGCGACATTTTTTAACACTCATGTTCCTTTTTTTTCAAGTCCTTGATTATATCAGCAAAATTATTTGTATAAACAGGTAGACGAAAGGGAATTTTTATTTAATACTTGAAATTAACTCAGTTTAATAAAAAAAAGTTAAATTATTTCTAAATTTTATTTTATATAATTTAGTTGTTAAGTTTTCCAAACAATCGTATACACAATAATAATGAACAAATTTTTTTGTAATGTTTAAATACGCCCAAAGTTGGGTCGACACGTTAATAAAGGATTGGCTAAAAACAGCCAGAAGTTAAGAAGAGAACTTTCCCATTTCGCATTTGTTCACTTTACTTACTGTACCATAAGACAGACGTGTAGGACAATAAGCAGGCACGTCAAACGATTTACGGCCTTATAATTTCAGCTGTCTTTAATAACACCAACCCTGGGCGATCTTCGCGACGTAATACCAACAGTGTTACAGTGATTATTAAGTCACGTAGCTGTTCTGATGTGTCGTCGTAAATTTCACATGTTTGGCGTGTTTTAAGGCAACCGGTTTTATATAACGTGGTTAGTGTGAAAGTTTTTAGGGCACCGAGTCTTCAAAGCCGGTGGGGGTGAAGTGCGTACGAAGACTCTACGGGATGTAGAGAAAAGCAAAATGCGAGTACCCCGAGAAACGCTATCAGACAAAAAATCCTGTTTGCCGTGATGTAAAACGAGTGACCCGATTATAAGAGCAAATTGCGTAGTTAATTTGTAGTTGGTTTAAATAATGACCTCGCACTTGTATGCTACTCATTTCGACAATGTTTGCGGATAGCTAAAAATTTCGTCCATGTTTGCGTACAAAATTATTAAAATGTAATGTTTATTTCACTTAGAGCTTACAACATTTAATTATACATACGGATTTAAAATTATAACTTACGTCCTAAAATTATTCCTGGGGTAATTATAGCAGGTTCGCTATGGTTATGGGTCATGCCGTTTTTAGGACTCAAACCATCGCCACTACTACCTCCTCACAACATCGGCGTGTCACCTCGGCGAGTAATGGCACCAAGGAATTTTAGTGTCATATAAAGTTTCTCCCTACTTCAAACTGAATCGTGGACATTTTTCTGGATCAAGCAAGAACAGTTTACAGCTTTCAGACTACAGTATGACCTCATTAATTATGTTACCCAACCGTTCCTGATTTATAGCAGTTAAAAGAGCAAAATATGATGAGTAGATGTTTGAGTGGTGATGTTGTGTAGCAACTTTAAGAGCTAAGAACATTATGTCGACATTGCGCTGAGAAATTTCGTCTACAGTCAACACAATTTAGTAACTGGTGGTTTTTTTTCGCGAATGTCAAATTATTTAGCTAAATAATAATGCCTGTTTCCCAAGCAACTAAAATTATAAGAATTTATGTTTATCAACCTGCATCACAAAATTCCATAACTATGTTTCTTTTTTTATTAAAAAAAAGGAAACTCACAATTTACTTTATTATATTTAAGTGTAAATGTAAAATATGGAGATTTACACAGGGTGACATTTTGAGGATGATCCAACGAATTATGTAATTATATTGATAAAAATTTTAGTCAGTAATTTAATAATTCTACCAACTTCGCATATACGTTGGGGGAACATATATGTGCGATTCTAAAACAAAGACGGAGTCATCTGCAAACTGGTGGTGAAGAAAGGGGACAAATCAGAGAATCCGATATCGTCGAGGGAGCGGCTGGGAATGTTCACAGAAGGGTGAGAGGGAGAGAGAGTGAAGTACGTGGTAGGGAGTTGGTAGAGTGAATAAGGGCAAGCAGGAATGGCGGGTGAGGGGTGGGAGCCGGCAAAAACACTCCAGGTGAACTAATTTCATAGCGCGCTAAAATTCGGAGCAGCTCCACCGCCTGGCGGCTAAGTTACGGTGAGCTGATTCAAATAAGGCCGTTACTCACGTGCGCTAATGCAGGGGCGTGCGAACGAGGAAGCACAGGGAGTGCATGCTGGCTCGGGTGTTGTTGGAGGGGTTGGTGGTGGTTAGGGGGAGGGTGGCCTGCAAGTTGTTGGCGAACTTCGCTTCTTAGCTTCGAAATTAGCTCCGGCAACCCGCGCGCCGACAGTAAACCTAGTTTATTCGGGAACACGCAGCATCGCGTTAACGGGTAAACACTTAACCTTTATCACGGACCTAGCCCCTCCTTCCTCATACACACACAAAAAAATTAGATAATTTTCTTCTCACGTCGTCGGGCTTTGCGTAATTGAAACAATTTTTGTATTTGCTCTTTAAATTATTTATCCGCCCCTCGCTGATTAAATAAAGCAAACGATTGCCTGTGCCATGTGATAGACTTTTCAGGTTATTCGCAGAAGCAACTTCCACGTTGTAAAGTAAGCGCACAGAAGCTGAAAACCAAAACTAATGATATTTTAATCAGAAATATATTTTCCCTGATATACAGACTTGTTGAAACTTTTAAAGTTATTAGTAATTTTTATTAAAGCGTACTTGAGTCGAATTTGTTCGCTCTAATCAAGAATTTCTGAAATATATACGGCGGATAGCAAAATGAAAAATTTATTACCCACCATTTTTCATTCGAAAGGAATAAAGCGAGTACGTTAAAAGGTTTCGGATTAAATATAAACATTTAATTAATATTTTAACGACACATGTGAATTACATGATTAATACAGAACAAGCAAATTTTGTTTTTGTATCTACAGTTTTTAAAAACATTTTTACATATATTTTTTCAAAAGTCACCTACTTAACCACAGTGATGTTTGGACTGAAATGTTATTTATTCTTGACTGTACATTTCGTTTCTTCTAAACATGCTCGTATTTTATGAGGTACAAATAAACATGCAAAAAACATACCTTAATTATTTCAAACTCAGTTGTTGCCAACCTGAAAGTTCTCATATATAATTGTTTATATTGGTTATACATTATTAACACAGCCTGCAGTCACTACCCGCCTGTTTCATATGTGCTATATGGATACCCGAGACGGTCTGCCTGGGGGAGGAAGGGATGTGTGTTACCATCGTGCATGGTGTGTGTTTTGGTATAGTTTGTTCATGTTTAATGAATCGCTTTTGTAATCAACATCGGGAAAACACCCTGCCCTTAACTGCTTATATTTTAACCTACGCAGTAAATGGTACGTTCCCAGTAAAGTTGGCAGCGATGTGGAAAAGTCGTTCCATGTCTTAATGTCGTACTGAAGGTGTTACGTTTAAATTTCTGAACAACACATTTTTATAATCTTGATTTTGTTTGATTTATGCTTTTACGGTAGAAAAATTAGCATATTGCTGTGAGACAGTATTAGCTGTGAAATATTTTTTGTTCCTAGAAATTTTACAAGTAGACTTGCTTGGCACGTGAATAAAGTGAATCGGTTTAACATAATGTTAATTTTACATATGACAGAAGAATCGAATGTATACGGAAAATAGATCATTAGCAGGACTTTCAAAAGTGCTCAATTAATCACGAACGGCCCTGTTACTGACATTACTTAGTAACGTTTTCAAACAACGATGTATGATACGAGATGTGCGTTGGTCGCATTCTCCAGCCGACAAAACTAAAACCCGAACTCCTTGACTGCTGAAATGTGGAAACGTGGTGAAGGCCTCTATAAAGCATATGCAACGCTGCTTAAGACGATGCCAAAAATCCTAGTGGGATGTTCATTTTGTACTTCAGGATTTAATTCGGGATATCTCGCTGCAGCAATTCACAATGCGGAACCGAGGCGAGTCTTGTTGCGGCAGTGAGGGTGATGCTGGAAGTTATGGCTAATGTGCAACATGTTGTGTTGTGTTCTGTTAAATACACGGGGAGGGGGGGGTGTTGGGTTCTCGAGGCGAACACCAAAGACTGCCGTTGAATCGCAAGACAGTGTGCAGCTGTGATCAATTTTAATGAGATGGACCTAATTGATTACTAAGATCGTGTTCCATTCCCTGAATAAATGCAGACACTAGAAAACTCGTGCGACTTATGTTTCGTTGCTAAACACATGTTTTAGTCCACAAGGGAGCGGTACAAGAACCGCGCGTATGTTTCGCCATGTTGGTTGCAAATGAAAACGGAGAGTGCACAGCAGGTACACTTGGCGCACCTTAACATTATTTCTAGATAATTTGATGTAAATGTACGCAATTTACACAGTTTCGCCACGTAGTCTGTAAACTTAGTTCGACACACGTATTTTAGATACACGCCTGCACTAATTATGGGCACCGTTGTATGTATTTTAAAACTTTATAGTTTAACTTGCGGCACGTTTCCACCAGCAATTCGTGCCAACGTAACGTCAGCACGAGAAACATTTTTGAACGAGATAGGATGAAGGCTGGAAGTGGAACGACGTAGAAGGTAAGCTGATGCACCTACAAGAAGAGAGCGCTACAATTCCCTTGTGTATAACATGCATTTTAGACGAGACGGAATTCGGTATAGTTATTCTAGGGATTGATAATGTATTTGTACTAATGAGATGCAATTGAAAAGCGCTGTATGTTATAATTTTTATAACCGTAGAACAAAATGAAATTGCATTAAAATTTGATAATTATATACAAACAATAGATCAGCATATAACAATATTTTAGGCAAATGTAAAATATCTAAAAATGAATGTTTCCGCCTACCTGGAGCTATTTTGCACAATCAAGGGAGCTGTAAGGGCGACGGTGACACGCTATTCAAGCATCTCAAAGTCTATACGTGCAATGTAATGAAATGCCGTGACATGTTTTCATCTTTCTGCTTGTAACGTTAAGAATTTAAGCAGTTGCCTTATAATTTTATTGTGGGCAACTTGGCAGCAAACTTCAAAGCAGAGCCTTATGATAGTTTTGCAGGTACCTGATTAGTATATTCTGTAATACGTTTGCCTGAAAAGGCCGTATTTTGCTATTTTAAGATGAACCCGAATATACGCTTCTTATGTTCGAGCTGTTTTGAAAGTACACATCTGCCCTCTTAATAAATGTGTAATTTTCGTAGGCCAGTGCGTCGAGAACACACTACAGAGTTTTGTAATAAAACGCGCGTTTTGGACGCATAGCACCACATTTGGCAGACCTCTTAATGGCTATATTTAATGCATTCTTTTTGTGGTATACATATATATATTAGGAGTCATTAACATTTATATAAAATTATGACTTATAACGCCTGAAGAAGTTAGCATTCAACTATTTCCCAAGGACACGCTAAATTTCCGTTTTTTACGGAAAACTGCTCGTAAAATCTTCTCCGAGACTTTCCATAAAATTACGAACACGTTGCTTTTCAATAGCGGATTTCCCGTAAATTTTACAGTACTTTTAGAGCATTCACGGAACCTCTCCATAAAGTTGCTAATTAGTTTAGCTCTCCTTCTGATTTTAAAAGTATAAGAATACAAGAAAAAAATTCTTAATTTTTCGTTATGCGGGTGTTTTGCTCTCCATGAAGAAAAAATTAAAATAAAAAATTAAAAATTTTGGAGAGAAAATTTAACAATAATCTAACTTTTCTGAGGCTGTGACATATGCCACTCACCTATTGGTGTCTTCTCGTGACAGTGGAGGGTATAAATACGGCATTTCTAGAAACGTGACACACGTAACTTCGGTACCNTACAAGAAAAAAATTCTTAATTTTTCGTTATGCGGGTGTTTTGCTCTCCATGAAGAAAAAATTAAAATAAAAAATTATAAATTTTGGAGAGAAAATTTAACAATAATCTAACTTTTCTGAGGCTGTGACATATGCCACTCACCTATTGGTGTCTTCTCGTGACAGTGGAGGGTATAAATACGGCATTTCTAGAAACGTGACACACGTAACTTCGGTACGTAATAATGATTTACGTTTTCGTGCTGTTTCTATCAGTTGCAGGTGCCTCACGCTACTTTTCGATGTTCGAAGGAAGTTCTGTGGAAATCTTAACTACCTCAGTAACGATAACTTTGTGTGTTATAGTGCCAAAGAGAGCTTCGTGTAGCTAAGGCATTGTTCGTTTCTTAAACCCTAAGTCATTCCGTATTTTGTATTTACAGAGCCCAGTTAAGTTTTTGATCATTACGGATCACTTTTTAGAGTATCAACTGTACGTTTCCGTAAACATTTACGTAAATGTAAGGAAATTTTTGACAGTCAATATGTAATGGTAATAGGAGGTGGCACTAAGAGGACAATATTTTTTTTGAATAGCTGATATAAAAATGGTACAAACAATGTAGTGAATACCAGACAAGATAGCTAAGCTGACAATATTAATTGACAGTTTATAATAAATTAAGTAAGGGAGTATGAGTGAAGCTGGTCATGAGTGCGTAATCCAATAATGGTGCAGTTAGCCAGAGATTAAATACCTATAGAGGAAAAGTCTTGGAAGACGTAAAATTTGATAGAATAAAGTTTCTCTTTAACATTTGGTGAGTGACACATTATAAACCACGAAATAAAAAATGTCCAGAATCTACGTCAAATAAGAAGTGAAACGAACGCCATAGGAACAAAATATGCTAAACACAGAAAAACTCAACTCTGTTATTGTTAAATGTTTTCAACACCAGTTATTCTTAAGTAAAATTTAATGAATATGTATTAACTCCTTACTTAAATAACGCCCGAAATTCAGGAAAATAATATAGTTTTGCCAACGAACCGTCCATCATTATGTCGAGTTTATAAGGTACTGTCGAAGTTTTAATATTAGAAACTAATCTTAAACTGAAATAGCAAACGCATAAATTTCACGGAAAGACACAAATTATGGTAGATGACCAACGTCGATATTTAAATTTTTTTAGCAGGTGAATGTTCCTTCTACCAAGGAGATCCGTTTCCGCTCTGCGTGTGTGAAACTTGGCGGACGTTGTCGGGGTCCTGCGGGTTTTCTCAGGGTACTCTATTTCCCCCCGTTCTTGAATTCCATCACTGTTCAATGTAATAATCCCATTACATGTCACCAACTTAGGGGTGACTGGGAGTCAATTGAGCGCGCTTTGAAAGCCGTAGGATACAGCCCTCTTCAAGACATTATTATTAGCCTGTGTCACAAGGCTTATTACTGAAGAGAACGTCAAATTTTATATTAAATTGCAGTGCCATACAAAGTAAAATATTTTTAAGCCCACGAAAATGTGTAGGTTTTCCTTTTAATTTTATTTAATATTCTAACTAAAGAACGACTTTCCGTAATTTTTATCCCTCATTTAATTACCTGGCTTATCAAAACGACTTTTAAGGGAGGCTTTTTAAGCTTAGAATGTAATTAACTTTCGTATTTTAATAAATACAGAAATATGTACACAGTCTTGGATTTAAAGTCTAGGAAGCTCATCAATGAAAATGTCACTATGCAGACTTCACAGGAGTGTTATGAGTTAATTTGCGCTATATTTATACGAAATCCTTAACTCCCTACGTAAGAAAATTATAAATAGTTGCCAACGGGTAGCAATTATGAGTATTTGTTAAGTAAACCTATTATTAATTTCACGTACCATTCTAAAAGCAGTACAGCAAAACGGTATAAATGGCTCAGCTGTGTAATATTACACAAATATAGAGTATAAAACATTACCCCAAAATACAGTGTTCTAATGGAAAAATCCGTTGTAAATTTTATAAACTGAAATAAAATTTGGGTATTAGTCATTGTTTTCCAGAAATTCGTACGTCCATTTCAGTTTATCCTTTAACTATTGAGTCATGTGCTTAATACACGGAGCAACTTTGTGTACTTGTTAACGGTATATCAAATTTCGTGTATGAAATAAACTTTTCGTCAACGTTTACACTATTATTAATTACATTAAGGAATTACAGAATGTGCGTGTTCGTACACAGTAGGAATGCATTTGAGAAAATCCCGTAGGAATACACGAAGCTGTCTTTAAGTTGGTACACACGTAAAATATGGCATGTGGGACATATCAAAACATAAATTCACTGGGACATCCAGAATAGTAAATGCAACACATACTATAGATAACATCAATAAGGAGTGTAACCACCCCGAAAAACCATAAATGCTGCCATTCTGGATTACAAGGACATCACTTTTTCCAAGGCAGAAACGACTCTCTTCACTACACATCACTGCTCTCTTTCCCCCTCCTCCAGCACAGTCTCTCCCGGCATCACCGGAGACGTTTACGACTACTATAATGCGTCAGGGATTAACGTGTGACAGAGGAACNGGGGGGGGGGGGGGCACGGTGGCTTGGATTACACGTGCAGTTGCTGTTCTGTCAGTCAAGATGGCCCGAATGATCCTTCTATGAAGGCGCCCATCAGTGCAGCGAGGTGGCATTGGTGGATGGGGCTATGCGGCTGTGAAAACCCTCTGCCTCCCGTCCTCTCCACCACTAATGAATGGACCACTGATACGCCACCCCCCTAGTAAGTGGCATTTCTACGGAACATCCAGCCACCCTCTCAAAGCCCCACTATACTGTCACGCTCAACGTCACTTAATTGTTCAATTGGTGCTTGCCGTCGTCTTCCAGGAATTGCAGACACGCTTTGTGATGCATGCGCAATGGAATCGCACAGCCAACTTCACTCGTCGTGTTGTCAAACGACCTGCTACGAGACACTTGGTCTAATGGCCGCGGACCGGTCGAGGCGAGTGGTGTGCTTCGACTTACAATCATATTACAATCTACACACTAACAGTTTGTGTTGTAAAACCAGTTTGTGATGGACGATCTTTACGGGGTGTTCTTCGATGCATTTCCATTAGTTTATAAAATATTACTTTCTGCTTAAGTGTTATTAAATTTAAGTAATTTAGAGAATAAATTATGATATGACCAATATTAATCAAATATATATATACGTAATCAGAACTTTTGTAAATATCTTTACGTTTTACGGGTAATTCCACCATTTAATAAGCACTTTGAAAGCCCTGCTTAGATTTTCCTTTCGGCCTAATGCGTATTCTAACGTCACGAGTAAACGCATTACGGTGTGCCTTTTAACTAGAATCCATGGACCGATCAAGTAACGTTGTGAAATTATTTTTACCCTAAATAAATCACAGTTGCTCCAATTCAACCACGTAGTGTGCGTCAAATAACAGAAGCCGGTTTAAGTGGCTACCAACGCAAACTATACTTTTTTAATTACACGTTTCTAATTCACTTTACTATGCCTAGTTATCTTCCAGTGTTTCTAGGAGCATTCCACTCACTGCTTGCTTAGTACTATTTATACGCTTATGGAAATTAATTTTTTCCGATATTTATAACAAAATCGGGATGTAACTGTGTTAGAGACATCGCCGTGAGTTTTACGTTTTCTTTGTGGTAGGGAAATGATATGAAAATAATGACGTGTACACTTGGCTTTTATCGTTTAAATGCGCAGATCCAGACCATATCTTTCGTTTGGTACCAAAATCAGTGTGCTAGCACACCAATGTCGCGAGATATACTGCCCGAAAATGTTTACCTACGTCCAAAATTACCATCAGTCGCCGCGGGCCCCACCTCGTCTCGCGCATGCGCGACGTCAACTCAAGATCAGGCATTTTATCGTGGTCGTATACCCAACTAAGGTTACTTCTATTCAGGTTGGGAAGATCAATATTAAAAGTTTGGCAACATAAAATTTTCGCCACTAGGTAAGCACTAATGTCGCATGTGTACCAGATTTTTCTCTATTTCCTACGTTAAAAACAGAATAATTGTAATAACCATAAATCAAGTATAATATAACTTCGTAACAAATTAAAACCTGTCCCTTTTATCATTCACGTATATCAGAATTTTATTTGAAAATGGCCTCTTTGAAAACACTGCGCACATAGCGGCGGAAATTTTCCCTATGCCAAACTTGTTTTGTTCCCTTAAGACCCGTTTACACGTTGCCAGTTACTGGCATGCCAGTTAAAGTACTTATTGGCAATGCCAACACTAGCACTAAGAGCGACTGGCAATGGCTGTTTACAAGGTGCCAGTAACTGGCATGCCAGTTGAGGTACTACTGGTTAACGCCAGCTACTGGCATTGTGACTGGCAGTATTCGTTTACACAGTGCAAGTCATTGAAGGGAGCTGGTATCCGTGACAGTGTAAAATATGGCGTGTGCATATAGACAAGTAATACTTCAATGATCGGTGCATTTGATTTACTTAGTTCTGTGTGAAGAACTTTTACATGCATTAATAGAAGAGAAGAGAAGAAAAGGGAACAGGAAGTGGGTACGAGCGTGGTTGAGTAATAAAAATATGGGAGCATTAGAAACTATTTTTAGAGAGCTACATTCCACAGATCCTCATGAATTTAAAACAGTAATGAGACTTGTAACAGAAAAATTCGAGGAATTACTGCGCCTTATAAATCAACTAATTACATGTGAAGATACTGTGATGCGTATTGTTCTGCCTGCAAAACTGAAGTTAGAAATAATTCTGGCTTTTCTAGCATCTGGAACTAATTTCAGGAAGTTATCAGTGTTCTTTCGTGTATCAAAAGCTTCCATTTCAAATATTATTCCTGGCGTTTGTGATGCCATCTACAACGTGTTGAAGGATTTTGTGAAATAAATAATACCTTTATTTGTAGTAAGTTAATCGTAAAAATGAATGTAATTGTACCAATAGCTGTTGTAACTTGTAACAAAATTAAACATGTAATGAAAATTACATGCCTGATGTACCATTTGTCAGACACGCCGAGTACTGTATCATTAAAACTATTACTTTTAAATAAATCAGTTAACAATTTTATCCTAAGTATCTGGAGTAAAGGTTAGTAATAACGATTTAAATATCTTAGTACTGCCATTTATTTTACAATATTACGAAATATAGTTATATGCAGTATTGCAGTTAGCCTTAGTCATCTTCATCGTATGCAGTCGTAAACTGTAGTCCACTATCAGCCAAGGCATTTGTAATGAGATTCGTCTTCAAAATGGGATTGGGTGTGCCAGGCTGCTCAAAAGTTCCTGTAGAGGACGGTATTATGATGGTATACGTGCTGTTGTCACAGAATGACATTGCCGTCGATACTGCAGACCTGAAGTTCATGTGCTCGATTCTGAAATTCATTAGGATTAGTTGTATTTCCAGGTTTCCTCTAATTCGGCTATACTGTGGCAGCATACGCAGTTGCACAGTGATAAACTTACCTATAATTGCACAGTCATCCTCAACGACGGTAGTCGGTGTAATAAGAGGAGGAGGGGCACACAGCAATTAATTTAAATTTTCCAGTTCTTTAATTTCAGCGGTTTTTGTACCTGTTTTATTTTATACCCTTTGTAGAATAATCACATTTCCTATTATTGAACTCGGAGGGCTGAACAGGTGACAACTGTTCACTGTAAAACACTTTCGTCATCTGCGAGATCTTCATATTTTAGTTTTTGTAAGAGTGGTCTCATTTAAGTCATCGTAAGTCTCTTGTTGTACATCCTCGAAGCCTTCAACGCCCTGAAAAGGAACGAGTTCGTGTAGTGTTTTACTATCGCGTAGTCGTTCGGGCCGCTCGTGGTGGTCACATTGAACATTTATGAATGTATGGTAAACAAACTTCACGTTTCCACGGTTCATATGAATGGTCAATTAAGGTTGTAGGTTGTTTGGTTTTGATATTACAGACCTTCAAATTTGGGGTATTCATTTACACTCAATCTGTATATATATTTTTTTTCTTCCAGGTGATTGATTATGAAGAATAGGAATATATCCATGTGGGATTCTACGATATATGGAATATTGCGGGGTGTTGTAGCAGTCTAGATGTTATGCATATAGTGATTAAAGCTCCTAACTGCTCTGGAAGTGAATATTACAGTCATAGCGGTACAGACAGTATTATACTTCTAGGCATAGTCAATAACGGCTATTGCTTTAAGTACACTGATGTTGGGTCTCTTGGACGAAATGCTGATGGAATTTTTCAAAGTAGCAATGTGTATCCATTATTGGAAAATGAAGTATTGCTTCCAAAAGGAGGTCTTCTTGTTGGCGATTACGCCGTTCCTTTGAAAACATATTTGCATAAACCTTATTCGAAACCAAACTTATGTCACGAAGAAAGAATTTATAACTACAAGACTAGTAGAGCACGAAGAATTGTGGAAAATGCATTCGGCATCTTAGCAAGTAGTTTTCGTGTTTTTAGTCAGCCTGTCATAGTGAAATTTGATACTACAATTGGAATTACCAAACCGGCATGTGTCCTTCATACTGGTTGCGCACCACATCCCCTAACTCTTACACACCACCAGGAAGTGTCGACTACGAAGACATTGTAAACACAACCGTGGTTACGGGCCTGTTGAGAACAGATCACTCAACTACGTAGTATGCAGCGGACACGTACTACAAACCGGCATACAAAGATTGCTCAGCAATAGAGGGGCATATACAAGGAGCATTTCAGTGGAGATTGGGCGGTCGAGTGGCAAGACAGAATGATTGCATGAAAAAGTGTCTTCAGTCGAGAGATATTTGTTTGAACTGTTTCTAGTTTGTTCTGCATTAACAAAGTGCAACCTGTAGCCTACAATAGTGACTGTGTTTTTGTCATAAAATTAATTCATTTATATAAGTTTTCAAATTTAAAAAAAATTTCCTAAATTAATTTCTTTTTTTCAAATTGTCATCACAAAATTGATATCATAAAATAAAAGGTTAATATTTGTAAATAAAAACCCTTTAATGGAAAATATCATTAATTAAATCCCAATTTTTTATTATAGTTTTAATTCATTTGAAGTAAAATTTTATTTATAGAATTTAAGCTGAAACTCGGTTTGAATCAAACTCATTTTGATGGGCATTCCTCATTGACATTTCTTGGAAGCAATGGAGCATAACCTCGCATTTAGTAATTGCTAGTATGTATTGATAAACCATTAGTATTAAATTTAATTGTTGTAATTTTATGTTTAGGACTGTTTAAATTGTTAATATTATTTGTAGAAATTAAATCACTATTGAAGTGAATCCGTTTATTTTGGTGAATGATTTTTCCATAGAATCAGTTATTTATATGAAACACTAATTGTGTTTTCAACGCTTATTTTCTGTCTTTTATTGTTTTCAAACATCTAGTTATAAAACATTGACAATTTTTTTTTAATGGGTACTAAATATTATCTGAAAAGCGATGTAACCTGGGTTTAAATCTGGGAATTCTTGCCCAAGGTCTAACAAATGTGATCCTCAGAGTTTGATCAAACATACTTTGATATTTTAATGTGCATAAACCGTATGCTTTCTTGACAAAGTTACTGGTTTTAATTTAAATACAAGACAATAGATTACAGTAAAACCCCCCAACTTTGTGACAGGCTCCCAACTATGTGACACACAAGGTTTTGGGCATACATAGCTCTCTAGTGGCTCTGGTGATGAATCTATATGCTTAAAAAAAATCCGCGTGGTTTCTGCACCTGTTGACAGTCTATGATTGGATGCCCAGTGTTTTCTGTGTTATTAAAGAGAATCCACGTGTTTACAAACTGAAGTGCGATTTTCTCTTTGTTCGGTACGACTAAAATAGTCTCGTCGGTGTCTACTACATCCCGTTTCCTCAGAATCCTGGTAAGTTTATATTTTCATATCAATAATATCAGCTACAAAATGCGATCTTTGCCAATCTGAAATGTTGATTCGTTTATGTTTCACGGCCATTTTTGTGAAAAATCGGAACTTAGGTACCAAACAATGTGACACTTAGTTTTTCCCAATTTTACGACGTTTGGTAACGTATTTTCGTTTTCATTGTTACATAAATGNAAACAATGTGACACTTAGTTTTTCCCAATTTTACGACGTTTGGTAACGTATTTTCGTTTTCATTGTTACATAAATGGCGCCAGAGAGTAGAAAAAAGGTGGGCAGTCGTCCATATAAAAATTATTCAGTGTAATTATTGGAATCAATTTTGGATGACGTGAAAAATAAAAGGATCAGCGCTCGCCAGGCTCACGAAAGGTATGGAATACATCAAAACGTGATTTATAAAAGGATGAAAATGAGAAAGGAAGATGAGTCTTTTTCGCCTCGTAATCCTGATAGACAACCAGTATTATCAGAGCTAGAAGAAAACGTGGTTTGTGCCCATTTAATTGCTCTTTCTGAGATTTTTCCATACGTTTAGTTTTTGAAGTATTGTTGATCTTCTTGAAATGTTCATGTTTTTTTTAAATACACAACGTTGATAAAAATTAGTTTCTATTCATTTATTACACCTTTCATTCGAAAAATTTAAACAAAAACACAAAAGAGCTAATTTTTGCTTAAAAACTTAGGTTTAAATTAACAATTTTGGTTAAGTAAGATTTTTTTTCCATTATTGAACAAATAAAATATGAAGATTACAACAAAGCTACCACAANACAATTTTGGTTAAGTAAGATTTTTTTTCCATTATTGAACAAATAAAATATGAAGATTACAACAAAGCTACCACAACAATTTGACAGATCCACTTTTGAATGAGTTTTATAGGTTACAAAGAAAGAGTCATTTTGTTGGGCTACTAGGCGCCTAACAATGTGACACAAAACAAAAATCCCCCCTCCCCTCCTATATATGATAGAATTTTCATTTAAGAAGCATTCAAAAAAGGTGATGTGTAGCTATGGTTAGTANCCCCTCCCCTCCTATATATGATAGAATTTTCATTTAAGAAGCATTCAAAAAAGGTGATGTGTAGCTATGGTTAGTAAAATCCTCAGCTTTCTACGTTAAAAATTAAGGGAGTTCCGATTAAGAAACCTCTAATAGTGTCACAAATTTGAGGGGTTTTACGGTACCTACCAAGTTGCTTGCTCTTTCTGTAGCCTTAGTGTTGATGACCATAATATATTCCATATCATCAAACCATAATAATGTTAGCTTGTACACAAAGTCAGTATCTCCACCGCTTCGTTTAATTTCTTCGATATTCGTAACATCCAAATGGCAAGTTCAACGCAAACTTTTCACTTTCTTTGCAATTTACTTGGTTGTTAAATGTTTTATGTTCATTTCATTTACTAACACCTAAAAAACTGCACTCCGAGCATCACAATTACGATACTCCGGTAGATAATCATTCCACTAATTTTCATTCTCCCTATATATACGGACAAACTTTGCAGTTTGTTCATCGGTCATACGGAACGTATTTGGTTTGTCTTTCTCGCCTTTCACACTTTTCTTTCCCTTTTTGGCCGCGACTACTCACAATCACGTGTTTGTTCACTCCAAATACAACAACCTGTCGACTGGCATAGAGCGACTGGGACGCTAGGTCAGATGTCTGTTTACACGGTGCAAGTAGCGAGGCGCCAGTCCCGAAAAGTGGTGGGGGAGAGCGCCAGCTTGCTATTGTCAGCGACTAGCGAGCTGGCCTTGCCAGTCACTCGCAACAAGGTGTTTACAAGTTTCCAGTCACTGGCAAACTCAACTGGCAAGCTTTCTGAAGCAACGTGTAAACGGGCCTTAACCTGAGTAGACTTAACCTTAACCTAACTGAACAATACCACATTTATTTATATCGTGGTATTTGTCACGATGTTAAAGCTTCGAAATGGACCACCATGCAAACTTCTCGTTTCCCGTTCTGGTTGCCCGTGATTTTAAAGACTTACAAACATATAAAAAAAAATATATATATGTTAACCCCTATATGAAAATAAATGCGGAAAATAAAAATCGTTTTTATAGTAGCCTACTAGTCTATTTTCCTGTTTTGAAGTCAATCTGATAGATTATTTCCCTGAAAATATTTATCCAACGTCATTACATAAGCGCCAAATTATTAACGTCCGTTTTCACACAAAACACGTTGTTAAGTTTATACAGCGATAATCCTTTATACGCATGTATTATTTTCGTTTCATTATTTGAAGTACTATAATTTGGTCATCTTAAGGATTCATTACTATAGGCATGCCCTTCGTCGCTGTTTTCTATTAGTCACCACTCCAGCCTGGATTACTGAGTAATGGATGAATAGCTCAACACGACNGCCCTTCGTCGCTGTTTTCTATTAGTCACCACTCCAGCCTGGATTACTGAGTAATGGATGAATAGCTCAACACGACGTGGTAATTTATCACTTTTAAGAACGGCTTCAAAGCAGGATTAGTTCACGGAAAGAGTGGACTGAACTTGGATGCGTGCTCTAGAATTTATCTTTATCAAGCTTTCAAAAACTAATTTTTAAAAATCATTATTTCTTGCCAGACGTTAACGAATGGGATGTTCAGGTTGATCCTACAGAGAAATGCTTTNGCCCTTCGTCGCTGTTTTCTATTAGTCACCACTCCAGCCTGGATTACTGAGTAATGGATGAATAGCTCAACACGACATGGTAATTTATCACTTTTAAGAACGGCTTCAAAGCAGGATTAGTTCACGGAAAGAGTGGACTGAACTTGGATGCGTGCTCTAGAATTTATCTTTATCAAGCTTTCAAAAACTTATTTTTAAAAATCATTATTTCTTGCCAGACGTTAACGAATGGGATGTTCAGGTTGATCCTACAGAGAAATGCTTTNAATTTTTAAAAATCATTATTTCTTGCCAGACGTTAACGAATGGGATGTTCAGGTTGATCCTACAGAGAAATGCTTTTATCTCTTATTGGATAATTGGAGATCTGGCAAAATTATATTTTGATATCACAATTCTCCAGATACCTTTCCAGGTCACTCTGTGAGCCCGTAACATTCCGAATGTTAAGGTAAACCCCGGAGAATGCTGTTTAAGGCCGGTTGATGTTCTCGTAGTTGTGATGCTCTGTAAAATAAGTAAGTTACTTATTTTCCGTGCAAGCAAGTGAGTGAGTGAGTGAAGAGATTTGGAAGGCTCTTAACATCAAGATAAGGGTGAGGTGAGGTGAATACGGAGCAGCGCTGGAATGTAGGGTCGAAGGAAATGGGAGATACCCTAGAAAACCCGCCGACCAGTGGGATCGTCTGGCACGATTCCCACATGCGAAAATCCGGAAACGACCCCGCCGGGTATTGAACCCGTTTCGCTTGGATGGGAGGCGAGTAGTCTGACCACTACACCACCGCGGCCCCTTCATGCATGCAAGAAATATAAATTTTTAACTAAATAGCGGATAATTCAAAAGGTACACAGTTAAGACCTGTATTGTATCACGATCGCATTGAGAATGAAACAACCATAATATGAGAAGGTAATGCGACGTTACGCGGGTTTTAACCCTTCCTCTTCTTGCTTTCCAAGGTCGCGGTGGCTGAGCGGTTAGACTGATCGCCTCCCACCTAGGCGAACTAGGTTCACTCCCCGGCCGGGTCACTCCCGGATTATCGCGATTGGGAATCGTGCCAGACGATGCCGCTGGTCGGCTGGTTAAATATAATTGTATTCCGAGTTATTTTACAAGGCTACACATGTCCACAATAACTACAATCTTTAGAGACTCTAGGTTTATATAGGCAGCCAAGTAGTACAGGTTAGGTTATCTCGGAAAAGGATTTTAAAACACTGCTGCGAAAGAAAGTGTTCTTTTACTTAACTGTAACAAATATATGTACGTTGTAGTGTTGTATCCGTGGTTAAGGCAGGCACTTAAGTGTTGCTAGACATATTTGAAAACATTTGGCAGTTCCTACTTATGATCGGTTTTCTGCTACACAATGTTGAAAATTAAATAATTATAGGCTTTCCCAATTACCACAAAGCATATATTTCGGATCGTCATATTTCGATCGAATATNTGAAAATTAAATAATTATAGGCTTTCCCAATTACCACAAAGCATATATTTCGGATCGTCATATTTCGATCGAATATGTAGTAATAAATTTTCCCTGGAAAAATTTCCTGACATTCACCTGTTCCCTGAAGTGAAAAGTGTATTGAAAAAGGCACATTTTGGGTCTGCTGAAGAGGTAGAAAGGAAAACTGCAGACCAGTTGAAGAGAGTGAATGCTGGTGAGCTACTTTGAACAGTGTAATATCGTACTCTTACAAGACGCCGGAGCGCCGTATCCGAGTTCGTGAGGGATACTGGTTCCTAATAAAAACAAAATACTTAATTTGATTTTCAATTTATTCACACAGCTTTTATTTACACATGTTCAGTCTTTCTAATGCCATTATTCTAAGCATCTTACACTCACGCGTCCAGTTCACTAGTCGCGCCCGCCATTCTCCCTCTCCACTGTAACGATGCACACAGTCCGCATACTTAACTCCCGCTGGTCACTCTTCGGCGCCATTCGACGGTCTGCTGGCGTCGCTCCGCTGCCTTCGTAAACCTGTCGCTTAATGTCGCACAATCCTCCAAACTCTCAACTTTCAAACTCGCAGGCCCCTTCGCGACTTAAGTAGTCTCGCAGGCCCGACCTGGAAGGTTCCCCGCATCCCGAGTCTCACTGAGAGAAGCAAGGGCGATCAACCAGCATATTATTTCAAAGATGATCTCAAAAATTCAATCCTCTGAAGGTGAGCGGCTGACGAGTCGCGATAGGCTTATCGTGGCGGCTTGTCTTTCAAAATTGATGTTGCCTGTTTGGGTTACCAGTGTGGTGGCCTTCGCACAGTCCTTCGCTCGCTCAGGCGGGACGGGGCGAGAGAAGCAATGCAGAGCAGAAGGCATGTAACATTACGTATACAACGGCGTAGAAATATGGCAGCGGAGTATGTTGAAGAAGATTGAAGGTACATCATAAATTTTAGAACCAAACCAAATGCTTCTTGCGGTCCCGTTACTTCCATACTTCGTAAACCGCTGGCCGTATTGAGAATGTATTTTGTAATTTTACTTACTCCTTACTTACAACAAGCCAGAGTGCACTATACACAATATACAAATTCAATGATATTTAGTGGTTTCTTCTTAACTTCCCCATTTTATGCATATTGGCAAATTAAGGGATGGACGAAGTTTAGGACATTATTCCATAATATAAACGTTGTCGGAACGTAAATCCTTAGTTATCTCATCCACGAAGATCACCTACGAACGTTGAGAAAAATTGGATATGTTTGATGACTTATTTGTCGTCACACTGTCAATTTTACGGTCTACTGAATAAACATTTCTGTACAGATTTGACCCTACTACAGTTTCGAGCGGGTTCGCTAATTTGCACAAAGCGTAAACAACTACCGTGAAAGAGGATAATGTTGTTCAACAAGACCCCTTTGAATGTAAACAAAACACTTCTAATTCCGGTTATTGGAAAAAAATTAATGATAACTGATCTAAGAATATAAGANTGTATTTTGTAATTTTACTTACTCCTTACTTACAACAAGCCAGAGTGCACTATACACAATATACAAATTCAATGATATTTAGTGGTTTCTTCTTAACTTCCCCATTTTATGCATATTGGCAAATTAAGGGATGGACGAAGTTTAGGACATTATTCCATAATATAAACGTTGTCGGAACGTAAATCCTTAGTTATCTCATCCACGAAGATCACCTACGAACGTTTAGAAAAATTGGATATGTTTGATGACTTATTTGTCGTCACACTGTGAATTTTACGGCCTACTGAATAAACATTTCTGTACAGATTTGACCCTACTACAGTTTCGAGCGGGTTCGCTAATTTGCACAAAGTGTAAACAACTACCGTTAAAGAGGATAATGTTGTTCAACAAAACCCTNTTCAACAAGACCCCTTTGAATGTAAACAAAACACTTCTAATTCCGGTTATTGGAAAAAAATTAATGATAACTGATCTAAGAATATAAGATCTGAAGTACCTCCGAAACCTGGAACGGAGCCATAAGCTTTCTCAGAATATAAGGAAATAAGTCAAGGCGAAGGTATCAAATTGTAATAAGTAAGTGTAGCTTTAGTATCAGTTGACTGACGTTATTCGTAAATAAGCTTAATTTTAACGCGTTTCAAAACTGAATATTTAAACTAAGTTTAGTTATTGGGTGACTTTGCATTACAGAATTTTGCACTAATAACTGACGTAGATACAGTCTTATTGCACCTGTTGGCCATGCCATTTGTTTGTTAGTCTTAATATAAGTCGTTGCTTTCAGTTGAATTGTTCTAGTCTGTGAAAAAAAAATCACGTCGATCCTTTGCTCCGTTGCGACGTCGTCCCACACTAACAACTTACATTGGCGCAGCATTGTACCATTGTACCCCAAGCGCTATTTTTTCTAAAAAAAAAAATTCCCGAGGGAATGAGATATATTTTCTTGATGAAAAGTAGCCTATGTCACTTCCCGGCCCTCCAACTATTTCCGTACAAAAAAATCACGTCGATCCGTTACTCCGTTGCGACGTGAAAGGACAGACAAACAAACAAACACACTTTCGCATTTATAATATTAGTTAGGAAGTTCAGTACGTGTCTGTTTGAGTGAACATGTGGATACGTAGCCAACAAGTAAACAACAACGGCTCCTAAAGGAACACGAAGACGCCAGCCAGTAGCTCTAATATGTTCCGACATGCATTTCCATTTTGCGTTCAGAAAATTTCTTAAATATAAACTGCAAAATTCCATAAAATATTAACTGTTACTGTGAATGTTACAACAGCAATGGGAACGCTTAGGTTTCCCGATGCGTGGTTGTGAAGAGTAAGAGCTATCCTGTAAGAGAGTTCAAAGCCCTGCGATTTTAATGCCGATGTCGGCATGAAATTTAACATTCTATAAGAGTCGCTTAAAACGCGGTGTTTTCGTGGATCAAAACACTCGTCTAAAATGCCAGCGAAGGTAACACGGCGTTTTGATGGACGCTGTGCAAATAGGCTGTGTCAGAATTATTCACCATTCACACAAACATTAACGTAATTCAGAGAGAGAAGAAAAACGCTGGGGTACTCGTCCAATAGTGAGCCGTCTTTCAACGGGACAGTTTCGTGTAATGGTTTATACGCTCAGAATGCATGCGGATAAATTTCGCGAGTACTGCAGAATGTCAGTAACGTCATTCGATAAACTAATGAATCTGGTATGTACAAGAAAATAAAATAGGATGCCGTTATAAAAAAATATTGAACTAGTTCAGAGACTCGTCATAATACTAAAGTTAGTAATATATTAATAAAGTGCTATGTATTATTTTCACACTTTTTGCAATGTACATTGGGTGATTTGCTTATTATGACTGATAAAATGTATGAATGAAAAATAATTTGTCGTACTTAATAGCTGTTATTACTAAAATTTATGAATAAATCTATACACAGTAGTGGTTTAAGAGAGTAAAAAGGACAGTTTTGTTCCGCGGGAGCGAGTGGAAGTGAAGAGAAGAGTAGTTACATGATAGCGGCGCGGGTCACAATGGAATGATTTGAATTGCAGGTGAGCTATAAACCAGAAACTGCATATATATTACAAAAAGCGAACAGACACGATAATCCTTTTGGCGGTGCGCGTTCTGACCTTGGTTGTATTGATTTTCTGATTTTATCTGATGAATTTTCTAGTGGTTTACTGCGATAGTTTCTCTCAGCATGACTCGGGGTGCTTCGAACTTTCCAGGTGAAGGCCAGCAGAGTATAAATAGTACTACGAGCCTCCGAGCCAGGGTTTGGTGAGTGGATGAGTGGGTGGAGTTCTAGCAATATACGACGGACGAGCGAAACGAGCGGCGAGAAAAGTGATAAAGCGGGATAGAAATCTGCGATATGCTAACATCGGCATAGTGAAAAGTACGTCTGAAAGGCTGGACTATTTGACTGGGTGCGTGAGTGAAACACACTACAAATGATAGCAACATACCTACTGATAGTGTGTTAATGATGAGTATGAGTTAAATGACTATAACCAAACAGAGACATTAAGAAGGACGTTAATTAGAGTAAAAATATACATAAAGCATTACGCACATTAAGAAATGTAATAGTGGAGAGTTCGAGATTAATAATCTAAATAATAGCTGTGTGTATAAATTTTTTATTTATATTATAACCTCCATCCTTCGCGAAATGGGATACGCCTTTCTGGCTTATTATAACACTGGCGTTATAAGTGGGATGGACGCAACTTTTCATGAGTCAGTTGTAAATAAAGTTAGGCTATATACATGTAGTTGGTGTTTTCCAAACTAATTAATTAATTGGAATAAATGTTAATAAAAATAATTAATACTGTCCGGTACAATCATCACTGTTAATATTAATTAGAAACATGCCTGCGGAATTAGAAGCACTGCGAGCATTAATTGATGGGTTAAGTAACCAACTGAGCGCAAGTGAAAATAGCTTGAGGGAAGATGTAAAAAGTGAAATAAGTAATGCCAATAACAAAATTAGTGTGTGCGAAATAAAGTGTAAATGGATTTGAGTAGAGGGATTATGGGGGCTTTACACATCGGGACTGGAGCGCCGGAGCTGTACGTGTTTGTCATTCCAGTCGACCGGCGGCAATAATCGATCCAGGTGACCTTGACCTATGACATTAGCCCTGGTGGCCTTTGACATTGACCCCAGTAAACTTTTAACTTAAACCCAAAAATACAAAATAGTAAAAAATGTATAAAAATTAATAATATTTAAAAATACATTAAATTATTAAAAAATGTTATATTAACTATTATAAAAAAATAAAATTAACAATTACTTTTAAAAAACTACCATTCCGGAGAACCCCTCCCCACAAGCTACAAGCACAGCAGACGACTGACCCTCGCCAATAGCTAATGGCTGTTTAGTCGGCAGCCCTCCACCTCCACCAATTGCCCCTTTCATAACATTAGGTTGCCCAATTGCCCCACCTCCACATACAAAAATTCCTTCGTTCGACCAATAAGTCGCATTCGCTCCTCCGTCTTCCAATATATTTAATTGCCAATAAACCCACCCCCTCTACGATACCAGCGATGCTCATTCCGTCGTATGAAGCCATCTCGGTAGTTTTTTCGTTCTTCATTTGTTTACATTTTTTTTCACCTAGGTGGCCCTAGTGTATTTAATACCGATTTCGTCACTAGGCGCGCTGCCTATTTAGCCACCAGGCAGCAGTCATACTTGATTATGTTTAATGTAGAAGTGGTGCTCTCTGCGCCCTGCATATTTGATTCTACATTCAACACAAATGTGGCAATATGTTCTTGATCTCACTGCCAGGCGAGATGCTGGTAGCCGCTCATAATTTCAATTCAATTCAGTAGCAAAGTGAGCTGTCTGCACACACATTTAATTTATAGACATAAAAAAATATGAAAACAAACCCCTCGGCACAGTTTCTCGTTTGATACCAGAGGTGACAGACCGCTCTCTCATCCCTCGTCTTTTAGCATTCAGACTGGTAAGTTCAGATATTTAATTACATCAGGTCGCAGGATATTATCAAGCATGTACGTTATTCGCATATATTTTCTCACGAAGTTACAAATCTGCTCAAATCTGAAGTATCGGTTTGGGGCTGCTGGTATCTGGAGGAATCTATAACCTCATAAATACGGCAATAGGACATAGTTTTTTGTTATTTATATATTTACCACTTCTCTAATTTGCAAAGGCGTTAACTCAGTACCAATGACGCGACTGTAACACTTCGTTTGCATTCGCCAAATGTATTCGAAGACATGAAATTATGAATGTTCGAATAACGCAAATCGAGTGACATATAAGTGTGTTAAATTTGGCATGACATTTGTTAGGTGCGATAACTTGCAGAGGCATGGAGAAACCTGCGTAGCTGTATGATCTTAACTTGCCAGGAACCGTCGTGTACAGTCTCCTTCACAGTAGGGTACGAGTGTACTTCTCACAAAACCAAGGGTTCAGGTAGAGCATCCACCGTAGTGCCAGCAACCATCACGACCAAGGATCGTGCCGGGGTATGGGTTGGTTAATGTCAATGGTTTCGTTCAGGCCCAAACTGCATTCGATCACAGTCTAAAGTTCTATACCCCCACAACGAGAGCAGGTATTCGATGGATGTTTGCACATGTTTAGCTCGAATGCCGGAAAACATCGCTGTTGGCTCTCCACATAAACAAACCGCCAATAAAATTTACTATATGGCTCGAATGCAGCTTATCAAAACTGATTCATTCAACAAAGGGATGGCATTCGATTCGAAATGCACGATAAAGAATCATTCAAAGAGCGAGTTTNAAAAACTGATTCATTCAACAAAGGGATGGCATTCGATTCGAAATGCACGATAAAGAATCATTCAAAGAGCGAGTTTCGTGGTAACTATTAACAAAAAATAAATAACCGAGTCACCCTTCCCCACTAAACAACATGCTTGCCAACATTCAGCAAAATATTTTTTTAAAATTTTATATTGGAAAAAATCATGTGCCGTGTACAGATGCGCTATGCAGCTTTCTATAAAGTAGTTATTGCTCTAAAAACACAAAGGCACAGTAAAAATCTCTTCGCAACCCCCACGGTATGCAATATGCAAAGTAAAGAATCCCATGCATTCCCCCTCATCCATGCATAGATGTTCATCATTAAAAAACATATTCACCCATGTTTAAAATCAGTACGTAATGAAATTTATGGAGCGGGAAAAATATTTATTTACGGTTACTCCACGTGCAGCTGTATTTCGAGCTCCTAGCGTATCGATATAAAACATTTAATTTACTGACGGATTTACTTATAGTAAGTTTTGCGGAGAAGAAAATTATATACCGTGCGCTAGTGTAGAGGTACACCCACCACAAATGCAAAATCATAAAAAATCTGTCTCTTTCGGCAGACAAAATTACTGTATTTTCAAACATTCGCATGCGCTCGATCCATTAACAGATATATCTGTTCCACGGTAGAACACCCCCTTTCTTCCCGGCAAAGTCACACCACACTGCTAAGTGACTTAAGCCAAATAAAAAGTGAAATGCGAAAATTTTTATGTTTATTTGCGGCCTCCAATCCAAAAGGTGTTAATAATATTTTATCTTTATGAATTACTCCAACTATAACACAGTTTTATTCCTGAGATGCTAGTCCACCATGCATATTTATACCACAATACGAATTACAGCAAATACATACGCTTGCAGCCCTCATTTACCACCCGTTGACCTCGTCGAGAAATATAGGGAATGACTTCACAAGTGCGTAAATAATTAGAGCATATTGCAGCCAGTACATTACGGAGGCCATGAGATTTTATAGTTATTTTAATCCATTTAGAATACTGGGAAATTAATTATATTTACAATTTTTTTTTTTGTAATTAAATGCTGGCTCGATCTCCACCTTTGTTTTTGTTGTACAAAAATCAAATGTGATATTTTTTTATTAATTCCGGTGATACCAAAGATACTCTGTGACGCTGTAAAAATAAGATATAAAAAGAAAACATTGTACATTCTCCACTTGCTCATAAGTAAAGCACACACACAAACACGCACAGACAAATATCCCGAAATATCCCAATTTGCAGGCAAGGCTGATAGACGCATTAAAAATCTATTAAGAAAACGCGTTCTTAAAGAAGAGGATACGAGTCCCATTAGAGAAGTAAACGAGCGACACGTGCAGACGTTATTAACAAACATGAGGATGTGCCTGAATATAATCGCCATGGTTCAAAAACTGTCTTGATACATATTTACAATCAAATATTCATGATCTAATCGTGATCTCTGTTATATCCTCCAGTAATGTTTTCATTTTAAAATTTTTTAGTAAGTTGTCAAAGTGATATTTTTCAATCGTGCTTGGTATCGACGCGACGGCAATAGTATTTCAACGATTATTTCCCAAATAGATACATATGAGGGTTCATGGGAGGCTATTTTTGCATAAAATGCTCCCAGTTAATGCCCCTGCTAATCACAATCGAAGCGAAACTGCTCGCTGTGTGTTGTGAGAATATTCCGTAAATAAAATAGGTTACAGTGAGTCATATCTGAGTGATTTTTCTTAAGTTTCGTCAGCGTATATGTGATTCCGTTTCGGCTTGAAGAGCTGCTAAAAATAGAAGTTCCATGGATACGATAATGACGACAGTGTTGATGGTGAAAACGGTGGTGATTATTTCGACGACCTCGCATATCTCCTCACCGGCTTTGCTGGAAAAAAGTGAAGTGAAGTATGCAGAAGACGACAAGAACACAGACTTCATATTTCCTAAAGACCCCAAATGAACATGTCGAATCATCGGATAACTTAAGTAAAGGGTCTACACCGAATTAGTCAATTGTGTACTATCAATGTTTTGCAAAAATCAGAGAAATGCAAAAATTTAATGGATGGAAAAAGTAGGATAGTAAATTGATGTGCCCTTAGTTGCACACTTTTCATATCTTGAAACTTACGCTACTGCGATTCTGAAAAACTTATTATTTCAGTGGTGTATAAAGTCGAATGTAAGAGTTTGTTTGAAGTAAAAGTTTAGCAAGAAAATGCTGTAGGGGTATTGTTGTTCAATTTTAAGTATAATGTCTTTCTCAGGCTGTTTAATTGCTTAGTTTGGTTTGACAAACAAACGAACTGAGGAAGGAATGTTTTTGGGCAATGAGGAATAAGGAATGTTTTTGAGGAATAAGGAATGTTTTTAAGGAATATTTTTGAGGAATGTTTCTGAGAAATAAGGAATATTGAGGAAAGTTTTTGAGTAAAAATGAATATTTTTCAGGAATATTTTTGAGGAATGAGGAATGTTTTTGAGGAATGAGGAACGTTTGTGAGGAATGTGGAACGTTTTTGAGGAATAAGGAACGTTTTTAAGTAATAAGGAAAGTTTTTAAGTAATGTTTTTGAGGAACAAAAGGGCGAAAATCTGAGAACGACCCTACCGGGAATCGAACCTGTCTCTTCGTGTTGGGGCGAAGAGGCCGAGTGAAGAATTCGATGGTGTTGAGGTGGACCTCCTGTGCGAAAACGTGTACAAAAGAAAGGATGCTGTGCGCGTTGTCGTGATGGAAAGTGAGAGCTCTAGTCGCTCGTCGCTGCGGTCCCCCTCTCATGTGACATAGTGCAAAAGGTCATCGTTGCAAAATGGGCCTGGGGTGTGCTGTTTTCGATGGGGAGCCNCCCCTCTCATGTGACATAGTGCAAAAGGTCATCGTTGCAAAATGGGCCTGGGGTGTGCTGTTTTCGATGGGGAGCCAGGACTGATATGCCTAAATCTTCGTAATTTCACAAATTACATTAAACCCTCTGACCTTAGTAATTTACCATCCAGTCTGATAGTTTTTAGTTTTGATAGGGTGAAAAAAAAACCTCANCCCCTCTCATGTGACATAGTGCAAAAGGTCATCGTTGCAAAATGGGCCTGGGGTGTGCTGTTTTCGATGGGGAGCCTGGACTGATATGCCTAAATCTTCGTAATTTCACAAATTACAGTAAACCCTCTGACCTTAGTAATTTACCATCCAGTCTGATAGTTTTTAGTTTTGATAGGGTAAAAAAAAAACCTCATGTATGTAATATGTTTGAAATTTTTTCACGAATTAATTGCTTCAGTTTTTGCATAATACGAGATTTTGTTCGTGGCATCACAAGTGGCTGATAGAGCGCAAGTATGTTAGCAAGCTTTATTGAAGGTGTGCGAAGTTTGTCGCAAAAATTGACATCAATATTTGTCGAGTTAGCACGCTCTTCTAGCCTTTCAAAAATGTTTCGGTCGTATGTCTATGATACACTGGTAGAGCTAGGCTGAAATATAGCTAATTCGCATGTGTATCTCTGCAGGTAAATAAAGAACTTCGTACTATTTTATAATCAGTGTTCAGATCTGTTATTATGTCACGTACTGTGAATTTGTAAAAAAGGGTATTAGGGGACTGGGCTTTAATTTTTTTTTCTATGGTCAGATCCTTGGTGTGTAAAAATTGAAGTTTCCCCTGAAGGTGCAAGATTAATACAACTAAAAATATTAGGCTTTTTTTCACCTCAGAGTATTGCGTCGATTCGGAATTTTAAAAATTTAGCACTCTTCGGGCTATGAAGTACATTGTTTTAAGTTCTTTAATATGCAAATGTTTTTCCTATTTATGTAATGGGCGGCCTTTTTTTCTTTTACCTTTATTTAATATATTTATATATATAATATACATAATTCCTAAATATAATCGTTTAAATATGTGTTTAATGTTTTTCCGTTTGTATAAGGGTTAAATATTTTATTCATGAGAGGAGGTTTCATTCGTATTTGCGGAAGTGAGCGGATCGAATATTCTGTTAGAT
>NQII01003819.1:297588-333199 GCA_002778355.1 Clitarchus hookeri | reverse complement strand
CCAAATAGCAAATGGTTTAACACTAATTGATCACTGAGTATGTGGGCGTGAAAATATTTCTAAGTATATGCATTAGCGGATGAAATGACTCGTTCGTTTGGTTACGAAAATAATAATAATGACCCGATTCGCTATACACTGGAAGGCCCAAGAAACTGGTATAGGTGTGCGTATGCAAATAACAAAGGTATGGAAGGGTGAGGGTTAACATAATAAATACTCAATTTCTATGGTAATCTTAATTAGCATTTATTCGAGAAATGTTTTTTATCTGTCTTAATTAAAATTTTTAACACAAAAAAATTATTCATATAATAAATCATGGGGTTAAGTACGCCGCTGATTGGAAAAATAATTTTTAAGTAGAATCAAAATTAAATTTTTTTTATGTCTATGAATTAAATTTGTGTGCAGATAGCTCACTTTGCTACTGAATTGAAAGCATGAGCGGCTACCAGCATCTCGCCTGGCAGTGAAATCGAGAACTTATTGCCACCATTGTGTTGAAAATAGAATCCAATATGGACGGGGCAGGCAGCACCACCTTTACATTAAACATAATCAAATATGACTGCTGCCTGGTGGTAAAATAGGCAGCTTGCCTGATGAGGAAATCTGTAATTAATAGACTTGCACTACCTAGGTGTTGAAAATATGAACAATCAACAAACGAAAAAGAACACGATGGTGTGTTAAGCATAGATAAGGTAGAATATTAGCTCGCCTGGTTACTAAATCAAGAAATTAGCACTGCCTGGCGGGTAATTTGGTAATAAATACGCTAGAGCCACTTAGGTGTTAAAAATGTACACTAATTAAATCCAAGATGGCCACCTCCAGAAATGTATAAACAGATAACGGACGAGGAAACTAACAAGGTAGCTTCAGACAACGGAAAGATCAATGTAGAGTGGGTGGACGGGGTGGAATAATTGGGCAGTTAAATAACATGGAAGGGGGTGGAGCGATTACAACTAATTGGACGAACGAGGGTGAGTAATTGTATTCGAGTATGGGGCAATTGGGCAATTAAATAGTTTGTAAGGGGTGAGTGAGGGGGTGGAGAACTGCCGAATAAACAGCATTTAGCAATTGGCGATGGTCAGTCATATGCTGGACTAAGCGTTTAGGATANATGTTAATAACTTTTCTACAATTTTTAATAACAAAATTTTAATAATTTGTTTATTTTTTTTATAAATTTTAGGATTTTTGTGTTTCAAGGTTAAAGGTAATCGGTTTCAAGGTCAAAGTCGCCTCGATTTGTTATGGCTTCTGGCCGACCGGAATGGCAGAGCACGAACCGCTCCAGCGCTCTGGCCCCTGGTCCCGATGTATTAAAGTCCCCATAATCCCTCTACTAATTTGTAGATACCCAAAATAGTAGAGCAAAAAAAAGTGTTTTTGAAAATATAAAAAGGTTGTAATGAATGTGTAGACAGGAAAATGCAAGGCATTTGCGAGTGACTGAAGACGAGATTTGACTATATGGACGAGAAAATTGTCAGTGAAAATTAATGAATGTACAGTTTGAATGAAAGAATAGGCAGCGTAAATGAAAGAATGGGCAGAGTAAGTGAAAGAATGGACAAAGTCGAGAATGAAATGAAATAAAAGATCAGTGAAGTGGAGAAGCAGTTGGAGGAATTTCTTCAGAAACGGATGCCCACTATCACCACCCCAGCAGCCGACAAAAGTGAAGAGGCAGTGCAAGTCGTAACCAACACAGCAACCATGGAGGACAGTCAGCAGCTTTTCGGCATTGGTATTGCGCAACCAGGAGTGCGTAAGGGGTATCAATTAGGCCCGCCCCTTACGTCTTGACGTCTTGACGGGAGTACCAACACCAGTTTTAAATAGTCGCCACCATGAATTGCTGGTCAGCCAAACAGTGGGCTTACTCCCTCGCGGCTGTGCTGAGAGGCCCAGCACTTATCAGACTACAGTCTCTACTAGAGCGACATCGACTGGAGTACCCCACACTGGTGTTGACCTTGGAGATACCTTTCGGTGACCGGTACGAGCGACATGTCCACCACGCACAGCTACGAAGTCGAATCCAGCTTCCAGGGGAGCCACTGCAGGAGCCATAGCTTTACTGCAGGAGCGACATCNCGCTCTGGCCCCTGGTCCCGATGTATTAAAGTCCCCATAATCCCTCTACTAATTTGTAGATACCCAAAATAGTAGAAAAAAAAAAAGTGTTTTTGAAAATATAAAAAGGTTGTAATGAATGTGTAGACAGGAAAATGCAAGGCATTTGCGAGTNAAGTGTTTTTGAAAATATAAAAAGGTTGTAATGAATGTGTAGACAGGAAAATGCAAGGCATTTGCGAGTGACTGAATACGAGATTTGACTATATGGACGAGAAAATTGTCAGTGAAAATTAATGAATGTACAGTTTGAATGAGAGAATAGGCAGCGTAAATGAAAGAATGGGCAGAGTAAGTGAAAGAATGGACAAAGTCGAGAATGAAATGAAATAAAAGATCAGTGAAGTGGAGAAGCAGTTGGAGGAATTTCTTCAGAAACGGATGCCCACTATCACCACCCCAGCAGCCGACAAAAGTGAAGAGGCAGTGCAAGTCGTAACCAACACAGCAACCATGGAGGACAGTCAGCAGCTTTTCGGCATTGGTATTGCGCAACCAGGAGTGCGTAAGGGGTATCAATTAAGCCCGCCCCTTACGTCTTGACGTCTTGACGGGAGTACCAACACCAGTTTTAAATAGTCGCCACCATGAATTGCTGGTCAGCCAAACAGTGGGCTTACTCCCTCGCGGCTGTGCTGAGAGGCCCAGCACTTAGCAGACTACAATCTCTACTAGAGCGACATCGACTGGAGTACCCCACACTGGTGTTGACCTTGGAGATACCTTTCGGTGACCGGTACGAGCGACATGTCCACCATGCACAGCTACGAAGTCGAATCCAGCTTCCAGGGGAGCCACTGCAGGAGCCATAGCTTTACTGCAGGAGCGACATCNCGCACAGCTACGAAGTCGAATCCAGCTTCCAGGGGAGCCACTGCAGGAGCCATAGCTTTACTGCAGGAGCGACATCATCGCAGCCGGCTTCTTCATCGCTGCCATCGCCGACACAGAGGTACGGCAAGCGGTACGTCTGGCTGCACCACACAACATGCAGGACGCCCTGGCCCGAGCACTATAGGTGTAGACAGAAAGACAGGGGGCACACACCGACGTCCGCTACGGGCGGTGGCGCTCAACAAAGAAGTCGTCCGTGCCCCCACCCCCCCAAATCTCAAAACGCCGGATTATTGATCATGTGGACAGGCGGGAGGGGGTACTCGAGAGCCCACTGCCCACAACAACAGCAACAGCAGAAAAAGAAATATAAGCGAGAAACGATGCAGCGAGAGGCTGGTGAGAATACAGCACATTCGAAAAACTTGTAAAACATCTATCTTAGTGGGCGGAGTTGATGACTGCTGGAGGGAAGGCCCCAATGTTCTTACATGTACGGTCGGTGAAACAGGATTGGGATGCAATACTGGAGGAGGGCAGCCTGAATGCTGTTCCTTGCCTGATGGTCGTCGACACTGGGGCGACCATAACAATAGTAAGACCAGACATCATCGGGCCTTCCCCCCAGCCAACCCCCGACGACAGTATGGAACTGTGCTATTTTACAACAGTAACATGTGACACCTCACTTGTTAGGGGTAAGGGAAAAGTAATCTTAAAGCTTGGGGACCATAGCATAGTGCACATTATATACATAGAGGATGAATGTATTTTGGAGTTTGACGTACTGTGTCAGCTCGGGTGCTGTATCAATTCTCGAATTGGTGTGCTAAGAGTAGGCATATCCTACATAGCTGGTGGTGTCAACACGGCATGATTTTTGCTCCCCAATTAGCTGTNGGTGTGCTAAGAGTAGGCATATCCTACATAGCTGGTGGTGTCAACACGGCATGATTTTTGCTCCCCAATTAGCTGTCCAGTAGTCTGTGGTTAACCCACTGTGCTGCCCCCTTCTATTGAAATTGTCATTACAGACATATGTCAAGGAAAATTTGCCAGGCGTGTGGGTCTAATTGAGTCAAAAGAGAAGGTTGGAGAGACAATAGAATGCCATATACTAGAAATTAAAATTGTCTGCAGTATATCTTTGTTTTTTATTATTAGCAGCAGGCATTACTAATTAAATTTTCTTTAACCAATCTATGTTCTCTTAAAAAACTATATCTGATTGCCTTCCACATTCAATGAATTATTTTCCTGCAACAAACGTATGTGATTGGTTTGATACCATACAAATGTGTTCACAACACTTGTCAATGAAATACGTGTATGTTGAATGTTGTATGTCTTTGTGCAACATTTACGCTATATATTTATTTTTGTGCCAGCTCAGCGGTATTGGCTTTGTGTGTGTGAATCGATTCATTGTTATTCTTATTTAGGATAAAACTGACGTAAAAAAAAATTTACTTAGTTACGTAAAATACAGTCTGTCACATTCGATAATAAATAAAATATTTCACCAAAACGGGGTTTTTTAATTTCTATTCATTTTTCGGATACATGACGTCTGAAGGTAAATTTTGAGATTTGGAATTCGGTTTCCATGCCTCACTTGAAACAGTTAGGGTAATTGTGATAGAACGTNGGATAAAACTGACGTAAAAAAAAATTTACTTAGTTACGTAAAATACAGTCTGTCACATTCGATAATAAATAAAATACTTCACCAAAACGGGGTTTTTTAATTTCTATTCATTTTTCGGATACATGACGTCAGAAGGTAAATTTTGAGATTTGGAATTCGGTTTCCATGCCTCACTTGAAACAGTTAGGGTAATTGTGATAGAACGTTGTAAAACTATCTGGAAAACTTTGCATCAACAAGAAATGCAAACTTCAAGCGAAGAAAAGTAGCTTGAGAAAGATAAGGATTTCCAAATTTTTACATTCCACGTGTGCATTTTCAATGTCCACCGAATTCCGGGTCACAGAGTTTATCTGCAAGAAATATTTTCATTATGGGCAATTCCCGGTAAATTGGGCACTTTTAAAAGCCCTCTCAATTGGAATAATACTCAATAATTATATTGTTTTATTTAGCCTTAGAGATTAATTTACGAGTGAGGTGGAACATATACATTGTGTTTATCCCTTATATTGCAATATTAATTTTAAATCGTGGTTAAAGGGAAAAAAATGGCTGAAAGTAAAATAATAACTAGGCCCGCAAAAGTGCTCACTTTACCGTGAACATACTATAGATATACTAACAATTATTGAAGCCTATTGCGACTTCATAGGCGTTAATGTTGGTACGTATTTTCGTGAGGGTGACTCAGCTAAGTTCAAAAACTCCACTTTTTATAAAAGACTTAAAATAAAAGCAACACAGCAGAAACCTTTGCCTTCAGCAGACAATCAAAGTAGAGGTCTGGCGGTGTCTTTTGCACTTCTTGGTGGTAAACCAGACTTTCAAGACGTGTAATGCGACCATACTCACAATAAACCCCACTGGAAGGAAAAAAAAATGTTCTACGACAACATACATTTCCGATTTAGGCCAGTAGTTGAATACGCGTACGGAATTTTGATCAANAAAAAAAAATGTTCTACGACAACATACATTTCCGATTTAGGCCAGTAGTTGAATACGCGTACGGAATTTTGATCAACAAGTGGCGTGTACTACATTCATGCAAATGGTGTATCTAAATTAGACAGGCCATCTTTGGCTGCTGGTTATTCACGAAAAAAGAAGGCGTTAACACATATGCTACTTAATATATTAAGTGAATTCTAACAGCCGTACCCATATTTGAAGTTGGATCGGAAACATCAGTTTATTAAATATATTGGGGAAATATTTAAAAATGGAACATTAAGTGCCTGGATAACGTGTAACACAACGAAGTTCTGTAAACACCACAACACCTGTATGTGGCTGTCGTCAAATTACGTAATGGAAATAATGATTGTTACTACAATTATTTCGACCTAATCTTGGGATATAAAATATGAATTATTTAACTGCATGTAATAGTTTTATACACTTATTGTTCCATCTCCAGTATTTGTTAAATGTAAATTCGTATTTCATTTCCGACTTCGTACCTCAAGTTTCTGTGTAGAAGTGGGCGCAGAATTTCCCACAACGATAGTAAGAACTTTGTGTTGTACACAAATTTCGTAAAGAAAAGGGACGGCTACATATTGACGATAGTCTGGGTTGTAACATGGGAGTAATCGAAGATGCAACCCCGTTTACACGAAGTTTTTATAATTAGTGTAAACGATACTAACAACCATATGTTTGCTTAAAAGTTATTATTGTTTTTAAATTATTTCTTAAAAGTANAATTAGTGTAAACGATACTAACAACCATATGTTTGCTTAAAAGTTATTATTGTTTTTAAATTATTTCTTAAAAGTAAAACAATTATTAATATATAGTGGATTGTAGAAGCTGCGAGCTTCTATATATTATTTTCTGAATGAGATTTTTTATTCTGCAGCCAGTACAAGCCAATTGACTGTGACCTAGCATAATTAAATTCTTGAGCTTAACACTTAACATCATTAGGTTTGTAAACGGGAATTTTTTGCAGTTTAACTTGAAAGTACATTTAAAATAAACAATTGATTTTTGTTCAATATTTAATTTCTGACAATAAAACAGGAGATGTAAGAAGTGTAACACAAACAATTAATTAAAAATACATGAACTGAAAGTAAAACTAAATAAACTAATAATTAAAATAATATTTATTAATTTTCTGATTTTTTTTTAATTAGGAGTAAGTTTATTCCACGTTTAGTACATGGACTCTCACACTTCAGTCCAACAAATCAGTCGCTTTAATTTCATTTCCGCACCAAACATCGCAAAATGTCTCGGAAATCAAAACAAAAAACTGAATTACACCAAACAAGAGCGGCGTTGAAACTGCCGCGAAAGTGCCTGGTATAATTTCACTAACGCTACTAACATCAGCATTGTCAATGCATCCAGCTGCGATGAAAGCGCTGACGCCTTATTAAGCTGACTCTTTAAGAACTTAAATCGCCCATATATATTAAACTACGTTTTTCCCATTGCTTTGCTGAATGGACTTTAACGCGCGTTGAAAGCGCGACGATTTTACGTCTCGTATTGAATAGCCATAAGACACAAAAATCACGCTTATAGTAGGCTCTAAACCGTAAAAAGTCCAAACTACCTTTTCAAATCTCTATCTATACATATTATTGGGACGGTGCTGGGACACCGTACATCCAGCATTAATACCAGCGCAGGACATTGTACATCCTAACACGGGGATGGATCGACGAGGGAACTGAGGCGTACCTAGTTGGTGACCCGTTAGACGTAAGTCGTCGTGGACGTTGGTGCCGATGTGGGTACGTGGCTTGGCAGGCGAGCGCTGACTATCGGAATGGATGCTCGAGGCTGCCCCCACCAAGCCAATGCCAATGCATCCCTCCAACGTGTATGGATGGTGTCTAGCAACCGCCCGACGCTACCTTCAACTTCATCAAGGTTTGAATGTTANAACGTGTATGGATGGTGTCTAGCAACCGCCCGACGCTACCTTCAACTTCATCAAGGTTTGAATGTTACTCGACTCGAACCACAACGAAACTATCTGGGATGTTACTTAACACCCTGGCCAACGTATTTCCCGACTATAAAAGGTTTATCTTTCATCTTGGGAGAGAGAATGGATAGGGTTCTCACGGTAAGAATATTATATTGGCAGAGGGCATTTTATACGGCATGTATAGGGAATAATTTAAGATGATTTTTTTTATATATCCTGTAATTTTGCAATTTTATAATATTTGGGCTATGTTTGTATTGCTATGGGAGCCCATTGTTAAATGTAACTTCCTGTAATTTTCATAACAAACTTTATAATCGTAACATATTTTAAAGTCTGTCTGTTTGTATTATATAATGCTTGGAATTTGTATATGGTCAGTTAATGAAAAACAAATTATCCCAGAGGTAAAATGCAAGAAAATTTACAGTTTCTTGAATCATTTCTCTCCATTTTGGGGGTTAATTATTTTGTATTCCAATACATATCAGGGGCTGGTTGAATTTTGGCAATTTATTGCGACTGCGTTATTTGTTTGTACTCTGCTATTTAAACTCTGCTGCTTGAAGCTTTTTGGTATGACTCATTTTGCTGAAATGAGTGGAATGGAAGGAAGGGGAGTTGAAGGTCTCTGCCATGTAGTAGTGAGGTTTCCTGTGGGTGCTCCCGCTCCGTGACAGGTGGTTCCAGCGTGACTGCTTCTATCCCTCTCAGTACGTTTTCGAATTAATTGTTTTAAAGTTTTCTTCGTGAAAATCAAAATTGAGAGAAGTGACATTGTGTTGGGGATTTTTGTAATTTTGTGTATTTGTTTTCTAACCAAAATGACTTTGGTATGTCGAGGGAGAACCAGTTGGATATACCATATTACCAAGGAATAACTGCAGGTCTCTTTGAAAGAATCGAAAGTCGAGTATTTCGAGGCTGAAAACATCGAAATGCTGCGCGCGCTCTTACGTGGGGTAGTTTTGAAAGAGGGCACCGTCGCCGATGAAAAACATAATGAGTCCGTTTCTTTTTAAATCAATATTCTTACATATATTTCTCCTAGAATAGACAGTAAAATACCCAGTATTAAAACCTGTAGCTTAACCGACGTANAAATATTCTTACATATATTTCTCCTAGAATAGACAGTAAAATACCCAGTATTAAAACCTGTAGCTTAACCGACGTAGTGGAGTTTTTGATAGTATTATTTAGCGTCCTAGACTTAGGATTGTGCGAGCCGACTATTATCTATTCAACTGCATTGCTCAAAGTGCCAGAAAACTTGCCGTCAGTTTTGAGTGAAGCTATTTCAAGCCAATGGGGGTTTGAAATACTTTGCAGTAATTTATTACGGTAGGTTGGTAACCCATTCGCTATCTCACATTAGCCTATTGGAATTCTTGGAAAATTTCAAAGTTCTACGCAGACGACGGAATGGCACGTGATAGAAATAATACGGTTAGTTACATACAGTGTTAGTTAGTCCGTGTGATGAGGCCTACTTAACCGAGGTCATGTTTTACAATCTCTTGCCCGGCAATCACAGATTATTTCCGTTTGTGAAAAAGCAGCAAAATTTTAAAGAACTTACAGCGTTAGATTCTAAGGTTGAGCTAACCATAGGGGATTCTCATAGTATGCGAGAAGTAGTGGTGACAAAGTCAAAACCACAATGTAAATACTATTCACTCATGAACCGCACTAGCGAAAAGTGATTCTTTAAAGGCAACTACGTTAAAAAGAAAGTAATCAGTTTCGTGCAAAAAGGTGCTAAAGCACACGTTGCAATAGACGTTGAAAAGTCAAAACATAAGAGTGGAGCGTGTACACAGGCGGACGAGGAGAATGGGTCACGTCAAAATGAAAGTGAAAAGGAAAAAATTACACGTTATACGCGTGTGTGTGTTACGTTTGCGGAAATTAATCACATTTGCGGTACTAGTGTTCCTTTAAGCAGAAACCGTTGGGCATAGTCAGTNGTGTTACGTTTGCGGAAATTAATCACATTTGCGGTACTAGTGTTCCTTTAAGCAGAAACCGTTGGGCATAGTCAGTATCAATAAATTTTCGTCTAGGAAAAATAAACTAGGATTATTATTAGTGACATTTCAAATTGGATTTTTGCAAGTAATTTCGTTGATTTATTCAGGTGCTTTCGCGTCATTAATGGGTCATGAAATGTGCATCCAAATTATGNTTTGCAAGTAATTTCGTTGATTTATTCAGGTGCTTTCGCGTCATTAATGGGTCATGAAATGTGCATCCAAATTATGCGCGACAATGCTGTGGGAGTAGTTAGTTTCTCAAGACAAGAACGCCGTATTTCCCCCTGCTAATGGCGGATTTAGTAAATTCGCAGGCTGTAGCAACCTTAAAAATTAAGGTTGCAAATTTTTCGTGGAAGATGCAATTTCAACTGTTTAAAAATGTATCGTATCCGGTCATACTCGGTATTGAATTTCTGGGAAAGAGAAAGTGTTGTGTAGACATGAAAAATAAATGCTGGCATTTTAGGTTTTCTCCTGATTTTCCTGTTACATTAGTAAATAAGCCGTTGAATTGAAGGAAGGTGCAGATGGTTAAGTTAGGGGCGCAGTTGGAGGCAGAAGCAGAGAACATTAAAGCTGGGTTTGATGAAGTGGTTACTACGAAGTTAGGTTATTACAACAAAACCCCGATAGTGTTGAAATTGAGAGATCACGAGCCCGTGTTTACGGTTCCGTACAGAGTGCCTCCGCCTAAGGTCCCTATCTGTAAGCAAATGTTGGCAGAATTAAAACAAGAATGTATTATTGAAGACTCGTACAGTGCGTACGCGAGCCTGTCATTTCTCACTCCGAAAAAANGTGTTACGTTTGCGGAAATTAATCACATTTGCGGTACTAGTGTTCCTTTAAGCAGAAACCGTTGGGCATAGTCAGTGTCAATATATTTTCGTCTAGGAAAAATAAACTAGGATTATTATTAGTGACATTTCAAATTGGCTTCTTGCAAGTAATTTCGTTGATTTATTCAGGTGCTTTCGCGTCATTAATGGGTCATGAAATGTGCAACCAAATTATGCGCGACAATGCTGTGGGAGTAGTTAGTTTCTCAAGACAAGAACGCCGTATTTCCCCCTGCTAATGGCGGATTTAGTAAATTCGCAGGCTGTAGCAACCTTAAAAATTAAGGTTGCAAATTTTTCGTGGAAGATGCAATTTCAACTGTTTAAAAATGTATCGTATCCGGTCATACTCGGTATTGAATTTCTGGGAAAGAGAAAGTGTTGTGTAGACATGAAAAATAAATGCTGGCATTTTAGGTTTTCTCCTGATTTTCCTGTTACATTAGTAAATAAGCCGTTGAATTGAAGGAAGGTGCAGATGGTTAAGTTAGGGGCGCAGTTGGAGGCAGAAGCAGAGAACATTAAAGCTGGGTTTGATGAAGTGGTTACTACGAAGTTAGGTTATTACAACAAAACCCCGATAGTGTTGAAATTGAGAGATCACGAGCCCGTGTTTACGGTTCCGTACAGAGTGCCTCCGCCTAAGGTCCCTATCTGTAAGCAAATGTTGGCAGAATTAAAACAAGAATGTATTATTGAAGACTCGTACAGTGCGTACGCGAGCCTGTCATTTCTCACTCCGAAAAAACAGCCAGGGAAGTATCGTCTGATTAATGAATATAGGTTAGTCAATGACAAAATTTATTTTGATCCATACCGAATTCCGGTATTAGACTCGATGTTTCAGAATTTGTGTAAGGCCAAATATTTCATAATTTTGGAACTTAATTCTGCGTTTTTGCAAAGTGAGCTACACCAAAATTATAGAGAAACTTTGGCGTTTTGTACACCGTGGGGTCTTTCCAGTGGACACGTTTGCCGATGGGGGTAAACTGCGGCCGTCAAGCCATGTCGCGTGTTTTGTATCAAGTTTTAGGAAAATATGTTCATGACTTTGTGTTCAGCATATTGATGATGTGTGCGTATACAGTAAAACCTTAGAGAAGCACCTAGTCTACATACGTTTAGTGTTAAGTGCTTTGCAAGAAGCTGAGTTGACAATGAACCCTGACAAATAAGTTGTGCAGAACAGCATGTCAGGTATCTAGGTTTTATAATTTCTGATGGCCAGTTGCGTACTGACCTAGAGAAAATTAAAACCATTGTGAATTTTCCAGTTCCTAAAACCTTAGAGGGGTTAGGCGATTTTTAGCATTGTAGCTTTTTACGGGAAATGTAAACAGAATTTTTCTAATATTACAGATCCTTTCAATTTTTTAAAGGCGTAAAAACACAGAGTTTATGAGGGGTGACGCCCAACAAAAAGCGTTTCAAAAGTTAAAAAGCAGTTTAACATAGCTGCCAGTTTCGCAAATGCCAAATTTCGATGAGAAATTTTAAATTCATTGCGACGCAATTTCTGTTACTTTAGGAGCGGTGGTCATCCTGAAGAAAGGCGATGATTTTGTTCCCGTGGCATACGCTAGTAAACTTTTCACAGCTGCGGAACGAAAATACACCATCTACGAGAAAGAGTGAGTGTATAGCTTGCATATGAATAATGTAGCATTTTTCTTATTATTTAGACCTCGCGCATTCGATTTGTTTACGGAGAACCATTTTTCAATCTGGGTGTTGAAATCGAATAAACCATCTGAATAGCTAGCGTGTTGGCTAGTAAGACCATTGAGTAAAAATATACACTAAAGCGGCCATGGGATAGGAAAAAGTCTGACCAGTTTTGTTGTTAGTCCTTGGGCTGATACAGAGGAGCGCTAGTGTTCTCGACTGGGAGGTAGCATTCGAAATACCTGGCCACCCGTGCGGTGTTGCCAGTTTCACAGCCGGCAAACTTAGGTGAGCCCTGGCCTTGGCTCACCCAAATGTTTGTTCAAGTTCATCTGAAAGCGAGCCTGTCTCACGCAAGTTATCAGGTTTCGTTGCAGTTGTAAATACCCAACTCATAATTTACTGTGGCAACCATGGCATCTGTTTCATCTCTGTCATAGAATTCTGTATTTGTTGAAATTTGCAGCGATGTCAACTTTTATTTGGTTTTATTTACCTCTGCGAAAATGTATTATAAAAAACATACAATGGTCATTGTTTTTAATTCTAATTTATTATTTTACTATAGTTAGGTGTTCGTGATAAATTATGAGTACTGTTAGCGCGTACAATTACAAATTTTATATTAATCATGAATGATGCCGTACATCATAGTAGCATTTTCATTCGATTCGTATGTGAAAGGAAATTGACAGGACATGATTATTCACTAGTCGAGAAATATATGTTTGACGCAAAAGGGTTTACAATTTGACTCGGTGTTTACAGTTTGGGGCTGTGATCTATTTCATAGGTGACAGTTCATACAAATAATCAGTACGTTAAATTTGTCGATTCAAGTGACATTAACGCTGTGTCCGAACCTAGGAATGCACTTATGTATATAAGCGTACTCCACTCGGCTCGATACTTGACACATTTCGACAGGCATATCTATTTGCATCCGTTACAGCAACTAGCCAGCTGATAAGATTATGAACAAGCATTTTGACGGGAAAAAATACTGAATCTGTGCTGGAACGTAGGCGCGTATATTTAAAATTATTAACCCATTTGGAGCTGTAGCTGGAAAGCGAATGACAATTAAGGGGTTGCTATTAAACAATCACAGACGAATGACTAAGTATTTGTCGCAGTAAATGCAGTTATCTATAATATATTATTACAACTTGTAAAAACTAGAGGTAATAGTTATTGTAACAGTAATAAAGGCATTAATAAAAATTAATTTTCAAAGTTTTGTATAACTTTTACACTCGTCCATGCCTTGCCTTACACTACCCTGCCAATTACATTAAATACATTGAAACGTCAAGTTTATAACAAATTACAAAGAAAACTGGTTATGTTTATCTTGACTCTTCTAGATCATTAAATGTTAAAGAGTATACATCTTCTTTAAATCCGAACATTATGTGAATTTTTGGTAAGACTAATTTTGCTTAAATGAGTGGAATGGAAGGTCACTGCCATGGTGTGGTGGGGTTTCCTGTGGGTGCTCCCACTCTGTGACATTATTTTCCTGCTTTGCAATTTGCATGTCTACAATTTCTTCATATTTAACAAGTCGCCAGAGTGGCGTATTCGAGTTCGTGCAGGATGGAGGTCTTAATGAAAATAAAAGAAATTTTTTATTAATAATTTATTTACACAAGTATTATTTACATATTAAAATATATATATATTATTACAGATTTTAATTCTCTGTGAGCGCAATATAATTGTTAGTCACGTAATTCACACTCACTATTTTCAAATATTTAAACACAATATGTTCATCATTTCCAAATGTCCGTCACTCACGCATCCAGTTCAGTAGTTTCGCCAGTTAGTCTCTCTTTCCTCTGCATCGGTGCTCGAAGTCCACAGACTTCACTTCGGCTTGTCACTTTCACCGCCACTCGTCGCTCTGTTGGCTCGTCGCTTCGCTTGTTTTCGCACACCTGTCACTTAAGGTCGCACAAAACTCAAAACTCTCAACTCTCAAAAACAGTTGTCTCGAAGACCTGTCGCGGCTTAGGTAGTTTCACTGGCCTGATCGAGAAGGTCTCCTACACCCGTAGTAACGCTGAGAGAAGCTAGGGCATTGACCAGAACTTTCTTTCAAAGAAAACCTCAGAAGTTCAATCCGCAGAAGGTGAGGGGCGTACGATAAGGGGATAGCCTTATCGCAGCGGCACGTGGCGGCTTGCCTTTGTGAATCGTCGGCCGCTTCTCACATAATACACTGAGGCGACAAAAGTCATGGGATACCTCCTAATATCGTGTCGGACCTCCTTTTGCCCGGCGAAGTGCAGCAACTCGACGTGGCATGGACTCAATAAGTCGTTGGAAGTCATTGGCAGAAATATTGAACCATGCTTCCTCTATAGACGTCCATAATTGCGAAAGTGTTGCCGGTGCAGGAGTTTGTGCACGAACTGACTTCTCGATTATGTCTCATAAATGTTCGATGGGATTCATGTCGGGCGATCTTGGTGGCCAAATCATTCGCTGGAATTGTCCAGAATGTTGTTCAAACCAATCGCGAACAGTTGTTGCCCGGTGACATGGGGCAATGTAATCCATAAAAATTCCATCGTTGTTTGGGTACATGAAGTCCATGAATGGCTTCAAGTGGTCTCCAAGTAGCTGAAAATAACCCTTTCCAGTCAATGATCGGTTCAGTTGGACAAGAGGAGCCAGTCCATTCCATGTAAAGCCAGCCCACACCATTATGGAGCCACCACCAGCTTGCACAGTTCCTTGTTGACAACTTCGTAAATGGATTCGTGGAGTCTGCGCCACACTCGAACCCTACCATCAGCTCTTACCAACTGAAATCGGGATTCGTCTGACAAAACCACGGTTTTCCAGTCGTTTAGGGTCCAACCGATATGGTCACGACCCCAGGAGAGGCGTTGCAGGCGATGTCGTGCTGTTAGTACAGACACTTAAGTCGGTCTTCTGTTGACATAGCCCAGTACAGCCAAAGTTCGCCGCACTGTTCTAACGGGCACGTCCGTCGTACGTCCTGCATTGATTCCTGTGGTTATTTCACGCAGTGTTGCTTGTCTGTTAACACTGACCATTCTGCGCACATGTCGCTGGTCTCGGTCATTAAGTGCAGGCAATCGGCCACTGCGTTGTCCATGGTAAGAGGTTATGACTGAAATTAGGTATTCTCGGCACACACTTGACACTGTGGATATCGGAATGTTAAATACCCTAATCATTTTCGAAATGGAATGTCCCATGCCTCTAGCTCCAACTGCCATTCCGAGTTTAAAGTCTGATAATTCCCGTCGTGCGGCCATAATCACGTCAGAAACCTGTTCACATGAATCACTTGACTATAATGAAAACCCAACCAATGCACTGCCCATTTATACATTTGGCATGCGATGATAGTGCCATCTGTATATTTGCATATTGCTATCCCATGCCTTTCGTCACCTCTGTGTACTCGCCTGACATTCCTTCGCTCTCGCGAGCCCCATGTCGGCGAAAGGGAAACGGTGAAGAATAGCACCATATATATAGCAATATTTATTTTGGGGTGTGAACCATAAAAGGTCGAAAGTACATTTTAAAAGCTATACAGACAGTTAACATTCATTTAAGTACTTTTGAAAGCCGTGCTTAAAGGCTACTTTTCTCCCCATGTCAATCGTTCCACCGTACAAGATCTGTACATTGTCATAGGTCTAACGGCTTCATTTGTGCATAAGCCAAGTGAAAACGTGTAATTGTTAGTACTCCAAACGTGTTACTAATATGCCAATTCATATCACCAATTTTATTTGCTATAAATGTAAACATTATACTAAGAATACAACTTAACTTCATGCCTGTATGTTACGATAGTATATGTGCAGTTAACCGGTAATGGTTTTTTTTTCTATAGTTGATTCCGAAAGTGTTAACTTTAACGTAAATATTCTATACTTGTAATTGTAGTGTTCTATGTATCTTACATGGCCACAGTGTATTTTCCTCCAAAATAAATGGAAATGCAAAACACAGCAGCATTTATATTTGCGCCATATTGGAATTTAAACTTTAATTTATCTTCCTTAAAATTACACTAACTTGAATGTAGTAATACATTTATTTCAAGAAATTACTCCTCACCGAGGTCGCACCAGCTCTGTCGGGATGCCAGAATAAATTAATCAAGAAAGAATCTTGCTTGTACGTTTCGCACGTCCCCGGTGTGCATCGTCACTGGCGGATTTTGTCCGTTCTTCACTCCTGTCCGTTAATATTTACATCTACAGCGTCACCACTGTCGTCTGCCTGGAGTGCGATATGGGTATTAATTAACGAAACCATATCTCCGCTGAAATCACGAGAGCGTGCGCGTCTCCTGTTCTTTCAACAAAGGCAGCGCATGGTTACAGAGGAAAGAAAAAAGAAGGACGAGGGGAGGAAGCACAAGGCACTTGATAAAAATTAAGTGTCCGGACTCGACTCCGTGCACGCGTGACGTGAGTGAGCGCCGTTAGCGGAGATGGTGCGCACACACAGGCGCCTGCCTCTCATTTCGTCTCACCACCACGAGACGACGTTGCTGACCTAATTGCACAGGAAATGTGTATTATATGAGAGACGGACAGCCGCTCGGGTCTCTTCATAGACTAAAGACGATATGAACCCATTTTCGTGTTCTGCGCAAGTCGCCAATATTGACACGCCCATTGCCATTTTAACTGTCTCTTTCACATTATATCAAGTGATGAATGTGTTTGCTTACATTTTAATTATTAACGGATCAACCCTTTCATATGAATAAAATACACTGCTTGCCATTAAAATTTAACACCAAGAAAAATTTCAGATACCAGAACCGCATTTATTGGACAGAATACCCATCATACATAGGTGACATGATAACTTTTTCAGCTTGGTATGACGTACATAACATAGGAAATTAGTTCTGCGTAGTAGTTAGAAATAGGGTATTATAAGCAGGGGCGTTGGACTGGTGACGAGGGGACGAGCGACGGCCATATTGGATCACGTCACGAATAAAACGTCCTGCTCTTGCATTCCTTCCCGACGGCGGCCATTCTGCCATCCAGTACCTATGGCGACTATTTGTCAGCCAGTACCAACTTCATGCTCTTGCATTCCAAGTCAGGGTCGTCCCTGCGACGACGCCCCGACTAGTCCATACTTCATGCTGTGGCATTACAAGTAAGGGTAGCCCCTGCAACGACGCCCCGACTGGTCCCTCCATCATTCTCTTGCATTCCAAGCGAGGGGGTTGTCTCAGAGTCTTCCCAAATGTGAATACCGTATTCCAAGCGCCCGACGGGACCCTACCCCATACCCTCGCATTCCAAGCTAGAGGGGTGGTCTTTGCTTATTCCCAAACGCCCAACAAGTACCGATGGCGGCCATTTTGCCAGTCAGTACCCTACGACATTAGCGTGAATTCGGACGTCCCTGTCGCGATGCTACGACGACTTGTACCTGCACAGGGACTTTCTCCAAATCGTCCCTGCCACAATGTCCTGACGAGGTTTTATCTGTTTGCTGCTAGTTGCTAAATTAGAATATTAAGTCCTAAGAGAACTGGTATGTAATGCTCTCGCATTATGGGGGTGGTCTCCGAGTCTTCCCAAACGCCCAGCCAGTACCAATAGTGGCCTAGTTGTCAGCCAATACCCTACGACATGCGCGTGCATTCCGACGTCCCCATCACGACGCCACGACGACTTGTCTCTGTGAGGGGACTTTCTGCGAGTCATCCCTGCCACGATGCCCCGGCGAGGTCTCTCCGCATGCTGCTAAATTCTACTATTTTCTAATACCTCCCTACTGACTGAACGGCTACGCGAGGCTCCCACTCCCCGCCAGTCCCTGAGACGATGCCCCCGACCGTGAGGCCACCCTACTTCATACACACACACCACTTACCTACACCTCGCAGCGTTGCCCTCGCGCACATAAATTATGAATGAAGATGTAACATAGCCAAAAATCGAATATAAAGAAAAAACTAGCATACTACCCGAAAAAGGTTTAGTATTAATAGAATATTATTATTATAAATACTAATCAATATCACAACCTCAAGGTCTCCAACACGAACAGATGATCACGCACGAAGCATAGCTGGAAAGCCGCCCGAGAGTGACTGAGCAACAACTTTCTCGGACAGCGCCCGGCGGACCGGACACATTAGTATGCAGAAACTTTCTCGAGCAGCGCCGGCCAACGCGAGAGAGCTGTCGCAAATCCTGCCTGCCATGACCTGAAACACTGACCGAGTAGGAAGTAGCAGGTACGCATTCCCACGCCTCGCCCAGGCGAGGCTTTCACCGACGCAGTTCTGTGTGAGTGCCGGTCATATGGAAAGCAAGAAAATATAAAACTTACAGGACGCAAGTACAAACATTTATAATGTACACAAGTCAGTGTCAAAGAATAAACTTTATTTACTCTTAAAAAAATACAATAAATTACTGGACATAGAATCACATACACAACTCTTGCAGAAAAATTACACATCAGTAAGAGCAGATCTGAGTAGACAACTGTTATGGAGAGGGTGAAAGCCTACCCACTTAACGAATAGGCGCTTGCCTCGTCGATGTAACACCTTCTCAACCAAATTGGCTTCCAGAAACTGTGTGACCATACTCTCTTGTTGGTAATATTCCTCTACTCAGTTTGTCACCATTCAGATCAAAGTGTTCATAAGTTCTTGGTTCGTAATGGTGAATATTGTTAACATAATAAACATCGTCACCCTAGGTAGGCGTGTAAGATTTCGCGAAAGGCGATTTGAGACGTGAAATACGGACATAGTCACCAATCTTCGCTTTAACCTTGCACCGGTCCAATCGCTTCACATTTTTAAACACAGTCGCCAGCAAAGAATCCTCCTCAACATTCACTGGACGCATGTAGATGGTCCGGTGTACTCGTCCATTGTAGTTGGAAATCNGCACTCGTCCATTGTAGTCGGAAATCAGGTGAGGTAGTATGTCCAGCCAAATGTAACTACCTTGTGACGAAAATTCACGCCACATAACAGTCTTCAGTGTGCAGTTAAATCGTTCCACGATGGAGACCTGCTTATCACCATGCGTACTGTAGTGATTAATCTTCATCACAACTATTAGCGTACGGAAGGCCGTATTGTATAATTCTCTGGCAAGATCAGTCTGCATATTTTTAGGCAGTCCCTTATCTTATAAAGCGGTTTTCATAGCGGTAGCAACACCAGCACCTTTTTTCCATCAGCATGTATCTATAGCCCTTATTAACAGAGGCATAGGGAATTATATCAACCAGGTCAGCTTGAAACAAATCACGAAGGCCAAAGACAAGTACTCTTTGTTCACATCATCCCAGAACACATACTCGAGCTGAATGTTCCTATAAAGCCTTGAAGCCAGTCCCGTGCCGCTAGCTATGTCGACGCCCGGAAACAGCTCGGCAGGAATGTCGAATTTTGGATGTCTCTCATCCTTATATGTGTGGCTGGTTGCATCATTGTCAGACAAATGTGAACTTGTGAGGCTAAGTAATCTCTTATATTGCTGAAGTGCCTCTCGCATGAACTCCCCGGGACGTTGTTTAAACAAAAACTCGTAGAGGCCTGGAGATGCCCATATTGCTTCATCGACAATCTGTATGAAATAATCTGGTAGAAACAAAATTAGCTTCTTCCCCAAGTACCATTTCTTATTATGTCTATAAACACCATACGTTCCATTATTAAATCTCGTCGTGTACGAAGAGAGATAATTATGAACAGTGGCCATACATAATTGAGAACCATCCTTTTTGCGTTTCCATGTAACTAAAGACAAATCATCATCGACAGTATCATTTGGAAGTAGCTTGAGTTCGACGTCCGGTTCATTCTTTACGCAGACAGGGGGAAAACATTGCCTCTGTAAAGTATCCAACCGAGTTGTGAGCGGACAGAAGGCCTCTTCCAATACAGCATCACACTCCGTACGTGCGCTTGACCAGTAGATACTTATCATTCACACTCGCAATGACATGTTGTAAATCCGCGACAGTATCTGCCATTATACTAAAAATGTAAGTGAAATGTTCATACTATTGATATATTAATGTATATATATAAATATACCTATATATAAACGTATACATAAGACAACGACTCTATGCGCAAGCAGATTGACAGTTTAATCTTCAAATGTAGTGAGTCGCTGAATGACTGCAGTACGCACATGCTGACAATGTGTCCATTTTTCATTGTCCATCCACAGGTCATTTAAATAACGAACAATCCTGTGTTAAACAAGTTCTTCAATATCCGTGAGTCCCATACTAAAAGCTTAGTTACGACTATCAAGTTGCTTGACCATATGAGTAAGAAGTCTGTTAATCATTCCTTCGAAAACAGAGCTGAGTTTCGTTTGCAAGCTGCTCACTCTACCTATCTGTGTACTTAATGCGTTCGGCGTGCCCGCACCTCCGCTCGATACATTAAGGTGTTCGACTAGTTTATCAGAAAGGTCGCCAAAACCCTTAACATCGACCTGTCCGAGCTTCGTCTCCAATGCAGTGAGCTTGACTTCCACAGAAGCCAGCTTGCCTTCACCCTTGTTTACTACAAGAAAGTGATCCTTCAACGTAGCTGCCAGGGCAGTCAGAACTCTGGTGTCAATACGTTTACCCAAGTCAAGGAGCTTTGCCTCCACGGCCATAAGCTTCCTTCCCAGCACATCGTCAGTCAAAGTGTGAAAATGCATATTTATTGTAGCAGACATGGTACCGATAGCATCGATGTTCGATTACAGCTTCCAACGTATTGATGCTAGCACGATGTCACTCGCTGCCTTGACATTAAGGTGGTCGTCCAGTTTAGCAGCGAGACCAGCAAGAACTCGGGCGTCAACTTGCTCTCCTACATCAACTAATTTCTTCTCCATAGCTGAAATCGTGCCTCCTAAACTGTTTAGTTTCTGCACATCTTCAGATAATTTGCGAAGTTGAGCCTCCATCTTGGAAGACAGTGCATTTGTGTTGCTGAACAGTCAACGTTTCATGGCTTCAACAGCATCGAGGTTCAATTCCAACTTTTTACTTGTTGAGACTAGCTCGACGTCACTTGCAGTCTTGGCATTAAGGTGGTCGTCTAGTTTAGCAGCGAGACCGGCAAGAACTCGGGTGCCAACTTGCTTTCCCACATGAATAATTTTCTTCTTCATAGCTGAAATCTTGCCTCCCAAAGTGTTTGATATCTGTACATCGTCAGACAATTTGCATAGCTGACCTTCCATCTTGGTAGACAGCACATTCGTGTTGTCGAACAGTCATCCTTCCATGGCTTCAAGTACATCTCCGGAATCAAAATCAGTCAGTTGAGACACATGTTCTGTCAATGTACCAAGCCGCAAATCCATGTTAGTAGTCAGTATATTGGTATCGAAGAGCTGGCCTTCCACTGTGGCGAGTTTCCCACCCAAAGCAGTCAGTTTCTTAGCATCATCAGTGAATGGGTGTAATTCAGTTTGTCATTAGTGTATGAACTCTGCTGGCTATTCGCTCGCCCATGCCACTCAGTGTAGTCCCTAAAGCAGCGATCCGAATCATGCCAGACAGCAGTGTGCGAAGATGCATCTCAATGCCGGCCCGATGTTCTGTTACTGGCTGCAATGCTTCCGAAGTAACACTGTGGACAAAGGATATATTAATCGCATCACCATCATGTTTCGCCCCCACCCCCCTCACAACATTCTTGGCTCGTTTCCATCTGAAACTGCAGGTCCTGTCGATAGTATATGTAATACAGCTGTCAGTCGCACACTTTAGGCCACTATGGCCGAACTTGGCTACTGCGTACCTCATAGTTCACTAATCATTGATAATTAACTGATCGAAACACCTGCAGTACAGCCCCTTATGAAGTGTAAAATCCTTTGCTTTCACAAGGAAACCATGAGGTTCCTGCCAGCAAAATGAACACATGTCTTTTAATCTGTCGAATGTCATAACTGTATTAACATGATCGAAGTAGGCATGGTGTAAATTCAGGTCATATATATCAAATAGAACGAGGAAATTGGCATTGTCACGCAGAAGCTGTTTAGGCATATGTGAATAAGTTTGACATAGGTAAATCGAATCCACCGACACATGTCATCCCATGCTGAAATACTGCTGAATTGTCGACTGTTTCTGTCATTCCACATCGTCGAAAATAAACACAGGTTTGGTAAAGCATCACTTGGCTGCATGACTTCTCCATTGTCACTAAAAGGAAAATATCGAAGTCCATCCATGGCTTGTAGTATTTGCATTAGTTGTAGGTACTATGGCTGTTGTAGTGATTTCGTGTATAGGTAAACATTCTCGAACCAAAGACCGTTGGGTTCCTCCAAAAGGGTGACAAGCACACATGTCTTTCCCAGTTGCTCGGTCCTGCTATGATACCCTGCACAGTGCTAGGGAGTAGCTTTCCATGACGTGATCAACAGACGTCAGTTTAATTTTCGACGATGTTGATGTGGACTGGAAGTGTGGTGGACTGTGGCATAATATCCATTGAACTGATATGTAAATGGTTAAACCACGATACTTATCTCAATCATCAGACATGAATATCCAAGTTCGAAGTCGGGTGATGTGGTTTCCCACATAGTCGTGGAAGTATGGCACTACTTCCATTTAACTGTTGTGTTAAAGGTTACACTCCGACACTGATGTCAGTCATACAAATTTAACATCCATGTTCGAGGTTGGGCAAAGTGGTCGGCCACAATATGTATAAAGTTGATGAGATGATAAAGATACATATTAGTATACCATTATGTGCTATGAAAGTAAGATCAAGAGCGGGGGTGGTCTGGTAAATACACTGATCAACAACCTNATGTGCTATGAAAGTAAGATCAAGAGCGGGGGTGGTCTGGTAAATACACTGATCAACAACCTCTCTTCCGAGGCACTTGCTTATGTATTCGATCTCATACGAACCTGTGGGTTTACGTACCTCCCCTAACTTACCGTCTCCCTTGATGTAACGGAACATACAATTGCATTCATATATGTTCGGTAGTGAGAAGCAAGTTTTAAAATCTATCACAGCAACAGACCACACACAATCTCGGTTGAGTGGGTGGAAGTATACAGAACACAATTCCGAGCTATTCCCCGACACAATCAGGGTTAAAGACATGACTGATGTTTACACCTAGTGCGTCCGCTTTAATTATATATCTATCTTAAAAGAAAGCGCAGACATAGGTGCCCACAGTTCCATTCTTTAGGCTGTTGCTCTGCCTTGTGGTTGTAGTATAATCTCGCCCCCCGTCAAATAAGTTTTCAGTTCCGGCAGGGCCCTTAATTTACCATAACTGTCAAATTATTCGACCGTTTTGCAATGCTTTTTATATTATGCCCAGTGAGTTCCCAGTCCGGTGCATATATCTAGGTTTAATATACCGCACTCGACCCGCCGCATGTGGTGCGGTAGACGATCACGCTTGAACACGCCCTGGAAATGGACTATTTTTAAATTTAGTGCAAACTTTCGTATATCAATGTTAGTGAGTGGTCGATTATGTTTTAGGTTTTAGGTTAGGATTACGTTTTATTCTCCTGACTCTCCGATGTACTAGCTTTCTCCTGCCACCGTTGCACCCTACCGCACAGTTGGGACGAAGATACAGTCCGCTGCCGTTTTTTTTATTACTTCTAGCAAGCGCCTCAATATTCCTAATATATCTTAATGTCTCCAATAGCCATTTTTTTTCCTCCTTCGCCATGTTCACCGCCCTAGCAATACCACTCGCACCACCGATAAGACTACCGAGAATGCCTAGCGCTGGTAAGATAAAGGGTAAAATGCCTCCAAGCTTCCCTTTTTTTGCGTGGTTTCCTACNTACCGAGAATGCCTAGCGCTGGTAAGATAAAGGGTAAAATGCCTCCAAGCTTCCCTTTTTTTGCGTGGTTTCCTACCTCTGCTTCTTCGCCCTTCCAACAAAATTTAAACCCATTCCTTCTTGACTTTAGTTTTCATAATCTTGAACACTCCCCAAGCAGCTAAACATTCGCCGAGTTTGGACTTGGACGACATAACTATTGACTTAGCTTTACCTGCAAGAACGGTGTCGGGGCGCGCCTATCTTCAGACTTGCCACTGGTCGTGTAAGCAATATTGTGTTCCTAACTTGCTTCGTCCAATGTATTGACAGGGACGTCACCTCACTTAAATCTTCGTTCTAGTTGAGTACTGGGACAACAATATTTATAGCATAGATCCGGCCTTAATCAGGAGCTAAGGCCGGATGTGACGTTGGTGCTGCTTGGTAATGCAAATACACTAAACATCGAGATGTATTATACTGCACAGATAGACTTCATGCAAAGCGATACACTTGCCTCCATGCTAGGTTTGAGAATGTAAATACGAGGTGAATAAAACACACGAATCTACCCTGCCGGTAAACATCTTCCCCATTAACGATATAAGAATAAACTGTAATTGGGTTAGCGGATCGTATCTCAACGGCAAGCCTAGTCAGACACTACACGAATTTTCCGCGATGGTGCCACCAGGCTTTAAGCTGGTGAACATACCGAAGACAACCATTTACGTTCTTGTCGTGCCGGAGAATTTACAGGAAATTATAGTTTATTTAGTGTACCAAGACAGTCGTTTGATTAATTTCCGAGGTGAGGAGATAACAGTACACTTACATTTAAGGAAAGATGGGTCTAAACTTTAAGCATGTGCATACAAGCGCAATAAAATAAGCTTACAGTGCCAAACCGAAAGTCGGTACGATTCGAGCATGCAGTGCACAACATCTGAAAACGCTTTTTTTATTTTGAAGATTGGGTCAGACGATCAACAGCAAGTATGGACATGGAAATATGAAACATTCCATACTTACTCATCCTATATGGCAGGTATGTAAGTACCCTTGTCCGATGTTCGAATCCCGGCGCAAAACCAAGATAAATACACCATCCCGTGTAATTCATAATTGCGGTTCCGAGGAACACTGATAAAGGCAGGCAACGCCCTACCCATGACTACAAAAATCATTAGAAACAGTATACTACACATACTAAGTAGAATCGCGTATCAACTGAACGGGTGTGAAATAGATGCCACGAGAGATGTGGAATCATGGCCACCATAAAGAACTATCTCTCAATGACGCCTTACCAACTGCCAGCGAACAAAATGGCTGACTGGGGGGGACAAAGAGGACTTTACGGTCCCTTTCTATGCTAATTGTAGATTTGAAGTATGTATTCCGCTAGCTATACTGTTAGGGTATGCCGAAGACTACAAGCAAGTAATTATTAATTTAAAGCTTGAGATAGTTATTCACATGGCCAACACGCTAGCGAACGCACTCCTGGACACCACCGCAGCACCAGAAGACGCAGTGCTGGTGATATGTTCTATTGACTGGTTTCTGCCCCACGTGCAAGTTAAAATGTCAGAGCGTGTGAAATTTTTGAAATACACGGAGAAAGAAAGGAACGCCGATATTGCATTTCGTACTTAGAGTTTAGTGACGTAAACGAGCGTACCACTCTCCGTGAGTGTAAATTGGAATGTTTAAACTAGTTTCACGATTGAAAAACTGCGCTATATAGTAGTCGCGTTTCAGACAGGCAAACAGAATGTCATCAATATGGGCTGTACGAAATTTTATTATGTAAATATTCAGAACGTTAATATGTTTTTAAACTCTGTGGCTTACCCATGTGGAGATTTAAACATTTATTTTACAAATGGTATGCACATGGTATCGTATAAAATGTATGCCGACTTTCAGAGATCCTACTATGGACAATGCAGGCACCGACGCTGGAACCGAACGCGTTCATGACCACAGCACCCCTACTAGTGTTGGATGTCAGTAAACAGGACGATATATTAAAGTCAGGTAGAGTGGACTGTAGGATTGAAATAACTGCCTCAGAGAATTTCCCAGCTTTTACTCAAGCCTATGCTTTAATAATTTACGATAGACTAGTAATGTACAATGTACGTGACAGAGTACTTAAAACACTAACATAATTCACAACTTTAGTACATTCACCATCTGACCATCACAATGTATGGGAACTTTCAGGGCTGCATGTCACAGCATAGTTTCATATTAAACGTATCTGTAGAGCATATGTTGACCGGTGTATAGCAACAAGTACATTCCTACCCCCGTTTCCATGTCCCACGCTCGACAGTAAAAGTAAGGAAACCAGTACCTGGCTGGAAAAACACTATAACGAATTCAATTGGGATAAGGGTGATGTAGAATATGATAAAGTGAGAGGTGTACTTACCTAAATGTTAAACAAGGATGGTGCAGTCTTCGTGGCCGGCCCGGAGCAGAAGAGGTTGTAAAGAGCTTTTTGCGCTGCGAAAGTGAAACTCTGTGATCTACAGACAGAGTATGACTGTCCTTCGTTTAGAAAGTTGAAGGTGCGGTACGTAAAAAAAATCGAACATGTGTGTACTGCATGCAGACTATACTGCACGTGTTCGTGGTTGAACACACTGCTGTTAAGGATGTAAGTTATAACCCATCGAGGGGGAGGGGTAATATTTTCGAACAACAGGTATTATAAAAAGCGGACCTGCTAGGAGGGGCACCACATTACTCTATGTTATCATCATGGACGGCCTTATTGCGGAGCTGAACATGGGCACTGTCGGACCTCGTGGTCGGGAAGCTGTATGTGGCATCAGATTTACAGAGGGCTGAGACAACTTATGGCAAGTGCATAATGTGTGTGCTAGATGCAGAGTTTCGCGTCCGACTGCCTTCGTGATGCGTTCAACTTATCACCGACGACGACATGATCAAGCTCAAAGCCACTTCAGTTCAGATATCTATGCCAGCACCAGGTCTATTGGCAAAGGTAAGACAATGCACATTCTCGAGTTTTCATAATGTGGAAGAAAGGCTCTCTCTCTCTCTCTCTCTCTCTCTCTCTCTCTCTCTCTGTCTCTCTCGTACTGCAGTATCACTTCAAACATGTACACAACATTCAACCCACTGGACATAGTCAAGTAAGACGGTGACGTGACGACCGGCTACCAACACGTTCACTTCAAACCTCTCGGCCAGCCTGCACCAGTGGAAAGTTGCAACACACTTGAACACTGGGTGTGTCGAAGCGAAGCGGACTGTATTCTCTTATACTCGTTACCATGCAGTTTTGTTTTATGTGCTGTATATTACCTGAGGCCTGACATGTAGCTGCCTTGCACCATCAGCACTATGTTAGCACGTGCAAGAGAAGATAATATACATTAGGTATGGTTTACCCGAATTTACCCGAACAATTGTATATGAACTATGTCGAGCCAACAGTGGTGATGTAATTAACNAGGTATGGTTTACCCGAATTTACCCGAACAATTGTATATGAACTATGTCGAGCCAACAGTGGTGATGTAATTAACCTCTGGACCGAGTCCTGTACAGGTGACCGACATACAACCTGCATGAAGCGAGGAACTATTACATGGAAGACAATGTGTTCACCTTTAACATGTGAAGTATACTTAACAACAATATAAGAAGAGGCGAGTGTTTCATCCACCCCATAGTAGACAGCAATACATCATTCAGTAGACAACTAAAGTCGCCACTGCCGCCATGTGCAATACGTTTGACATACATGACTGTGTACCGTTTCTGCCAGGAAATGTGGACTTGTGCGTGAAATACTTTATCGGGTATAGGAGAGTGGTGTTTAAACCAGAGCGTGGACACGAGCAAGTGCAGGTATGTGACAGTGAAAATCATATGTGGCGATATCACGACCCTTGGGATAATTTCCACTGAGAGATTCTACCCTGCTACAAGTACGATTGGTGTGCCATCGCCAATCTCCAACCGAACAGCCAGCTACCTGCAAATGGACATAATATCGCATTACATGTTAAATTTGAAGATAATACTGAACTGTGTCACAAGAACAGGAAAGTGGACTTAATCCTGCGCGATGTACATACTGGCTCAACCTACCGATGGACCAAAGAGTGTACAGNAGGAAAGTGGACTTAATCCTGCGCGATGTACATACTGGCTCAACCTACCGATGGACCAAAGAGTGTACAGGTCACATACGTATGAGCAGGCTGGACGACTGTGGCTGCAAATTGATTCTACCCTGCTCGGCCAAGGTATGTCGTGTATATAATTGAAGGAAAAAAACTATAAGTTCATCATGAATGCAGGAGCCCCTGACCAAAGTATGTGTGGTATNATAATTGAAGGAAAAAAACTATAAGTTCATCATGAATGCAGGAGCCCCTGACCAAAGTATGTGTGGTATATAAGTTCAAAAAAATTCTACATTATGAATGCTGAATCTCTAGACCGCATGGTGGCCGAGGGAGAACTCATGTGTTACAGCAAGTGCAAGTTTTGGCAGGTTATTTATGACCTTGCATGCATTCTACTGCTATTGACCTAAGCTCTGAAGTAGTGGTGGTGGTTGTGACATCACATACATGGAGATAACTTTAAAAGCCATGTGTATCCAGCCAGTCGACCACAGTGAGCTAGCAACGATGAACGTACCATTCCGTCCAGAGGCTACCTACAGCAGTGTAAAACCTGGTAACAGTAGCATTTTACTTGACGTTGGTGACGTGGCAGAGTTGCGAACCTACAGTGAAGACTGTGACGGTGTTGCACATTGGCTGCTAGCCCACAATCCTGCAGCATACGAACACTACCAGCAGATGATCGATTGTAATCTGCTGGGGATGTGTGTTGTTCATAATATGAGCCCCTGCCATTTGGGGCGGACGAGGTGGTGATGTACGCTATGTTACGTGATTCAATACATGTACACCTCCCCGACCACAAGCCTCCCGAGTCTCCTGGGGAACATTTATATATATTTGTGTGTATATATATTTATGTATGTAGCACAAGTAATGCGAACAGTATGCCATACTGACTATACTGCAGTTGGAGTGAATCATATTCACGAGTACGCTAGCATACTGTCATAATGTCATACAGGTAGGTGTACACATTTAACTTTTTTAAGAGTAACAATTGTTAAGTACGCTGGGTTGTGTGAGAGTGTATTATATGTTAAAGGTGACTCCTGTCAACGGAGAATTAGAAGTGGGCCTTGACATACATATTTTTATTCCAGCAAACACTCTTTCCGGTTGATGTACCTGTCTTGGGGAGGGGGGAGGACCATTTCTCACAACCTCTAATCCAGTCAATCTCACAGTATATATACCTCCCGCAGATCTGTAGTTGTTTACTTGTGATATGTCATGTGTATACTTCACTGCTTGCTGCCTTCGCACACCCACAGTGTCTTCACAAAACATATCTCTCATCACAACCGCTGATCTTCACATCCATCACCAGTGGTAAGTATATATGTACTTCGCTGCTGGGTGGTGAGTATATTTAACCAAAAATCAATGTTACTGTTGTCACGTTCCCATTGTCTGCAAGAGAGAGAGAGTGAGTGGGTGAGAACTTGATTTTCCATAGTGCCAGGCGGATGGGCGGGAGGTCGGGAGAGAAGGGAGGTAGGCGGCGGCTGTGAATGGCCATCCCAGATCTCTCGGCCATAACTCTCTCTCTGTCTCTTCATGATGAGGCAGGTTAACTTTTTCTCCCGTCTGTCCTTGGGAGTAGGTCACTCTGCCCCCGCTCTGCTTTCTCTGTGCTATAAAACGACTCTCTCTCAACAACAGTAAAAAAATATTGTCTATATGTCAGTGCATGCCGACCTACCTCCCCACCTCGAGCTCTTGCAGATGGCGTCATAACCCTTTTACACAATTATTTAGAGTTTTTATTAGTTATTGTTTGCGTGATATGATTTTTTTATTAGTATTCAAATTGTACACATGTGCATTGCTAGTATGTGTGTTGCTGTTTACACACTTACTTAAACCAAAATACTCCAGCACATTCTGATACACCGAGGTGGGAATAGTACTGTTTCACCTTCATAAAAACGTGTCGTTCATGCGAATTATATGTATTTTTTTTTTACGTTGTCCTTACAACTAATCACATGTTATGCTCCCCCACTCTGTTTGTGTGTACATCCCTGGTTGCAGCGGGTTCGAGATCCAGGGAACATACTCTGAGCTCATTGCGTTTGTACATTCACTCTAAACTTACTGTTTGGGGTAACATTCAATATTAGTTTTGGGGTGATGTCATATATCTATAAACATATTTATATTTGGATATATATATTTCTATATGTGTGTATATTTTTTGAACTAGCTTAGGATTAAACTTTTTCCCACAGGATCCCTCCTGGCCTACCACAGCCAATGTCAAGCGCATATCTTCTTGAGTTCCATCCATCCAGTCAAGACAATCACTTACCATTCGAAACAAGATGGAGTCAGATAGTTCTTTTTCCTTTCCGACTTTCCCTTCTTTCACATCATCAGCTTCTTCATCTTCCACACATGCAGTACCTATTGCACCTACGCTACGTCGACCTGCACTACAGTGTGGTTTCTGCGACCGGGTGTTTACCGATCACTGAATGGTTTATGCCATTAACGCAAATGTTCCCTCAATCCATTCAGAGAGCTGGCACAACACATGTGTGATAGGGGTGGGAAGTCATTTATCTGCACCAACAAACTTAATAGCCATCGCAGAGTATCTACAGGGCTGATCAGACAGGCCGCATCGCCCCACTGCTCTTTCTGTAATGAAGGCTTCGGTCATTCTTGTGTTGCTCATCACCATGAACTTAGCTGTTGGGCGAATCCCGATTCTGTGACATTGGCATGTGGTAACTGCGGCAGGCAGTTTACAAGAACATATAAACTGCATCCACGTAGTGATAAACGTAATGTATCTANGAACATATAAACTGCATCCACGTAGTGATAAACGTAATGTATCTACCACAGCCTCCATGCCGGCGAAAAGGTCACGCATGGCGAGTCCCCAGCCAGGCACATCCCGTCTCTAACTGGCTCTCATTATTGCTGCCAAGCGCCTTTCTCGCTGTAGGACCGTTGTCACCGGTGCTGGCGAGTGTAATGCATATGGGTTTGTAGAGGTGGAGAGTGCGTTTCGGGGCATTATAAACACATATGTCACCAAGAATACCTCGAGTGCAGCCATAGCTATTTGTGGCTACCTCGAGCAGATAAAGAACAATATCGTCGACCAGCTGAAGCAGGAGATCGAGGACCAGGGGGCTGTTAAATTAAATAGTTTCCTCTAGTTCATCTATGCTTAACTGGAGCCACACGATGGAGAGACGGACCACCGTGCCTTCAAGATGAAGAACTTGCGCCTCTTCAATGTAGGCGACGTAGAAGAAGCCATTGCCAAGCTCTGCCAGGAGGACGAATACACGTAGAAGGGAAGTGGCTGAACCATCACCATCACTGTGAAAAGGCTTCAGCTGCGCATCAACAAACTCGACCTGCTAAGAGCTTCCTCCTACATCGCCCTGCCTGCAGTCATTAAAGCTAAACGTACGATTGTTAACCTACAAAACACGGACCAGCAGTTCTTTAAATGGGTGATCCTGGCATGCTATGTAAAGTGTTGGAATCCTGAGCATGTCAACCAGCGTTACATCGACCACGAGACGTGCTTCGACTTTAGTAAAATAGGCCAACTATGCTTATAAGTTTGCATAGGGCTTAAATGTCAATTTGTTAATTTTCCTTGTCTGCGTCGATGCATATGTTATGAATTTTATGACATCTTAAACGGTTCGGGAATTACAATCAACTATGCTTATAAGTTCGCATAGGGCTTAAATGACTATTTGTAGTTTATATCGTATTNCCCCCCCAGCTTGGAATGCAAGGGGGAGAAGTTAAAAATTCCCTCTATCTGCTGCATCACCACAGCACACTGTGAATGCAAGAGCGTGAAGCAGGGGTAAGACTCAGCGAAAATCCTCACGAATCCTCAATCCTCATTGCCCAAAAATCAGTCATTTAGCCAAATTGTGGGATCGTTGAAAAATTTTGAAAAAATAATATTTTTTAAAAAAGTTTTGGGAAATTAGGGAAATTTTTGGGGGAAAAGGTAAATTTCGAAGGAAAAAGGGACATATTGATGATGTTTTGGCGGAAAAAGGGACATTTAGAAGGAAATGGACTCCAAAATGATGGTCACTGGCTGCAAAAATGGCCGTCATGGTGGCGGAATGCAAGAGCATGATGTGGCCGCCGGCGGCCATTCTTGGGCTCCCCGGCTCCCTGTCACGAAGCTGTGTTCGAACCGGCCAATTCTAACTATTGCTAATCTTTTAAATGATTTACAGGAAACTGAAAGTGTAACACCTTGAAAATGTAACAGATATAAACTACAGACTTTGTTAGAGGGTGAGATTAATGTCCTCGCTGCTGTTGCTGTACACCCGCAAGTTAGCTCCCATGCAATTGCAAGAGGGAGTGGCATGAGTAAGGTAAGTGTACTAAGCATTCTACACTGTCATAAGTTTCTTCCGTATCATGTATCTATCAAGAACTACATGGAAATTAATTAGAGAATCGTCTTAACTGTTGCACTTATTTATTAATACATGATATATCATTTACCATGTAATTTTTTTAGTGATGCAGCAACACTTACAAATCATGGCCAAGTCAACCTCAGAAACATGCACTTGGTCGGTAAAAAACCCAATTCGCTTCATCAAGTGGCATGTCATCGTCCATGGAGTACATATAAATATGTGGTGTGGAATACTGATCAATCATTTCATACGCTCTTTTTTTCATAGAAAGAACACTAAATTCCCAATTGCAAGTCAACCTCCTAACAGACGAAGTTCCACAATTGTTAGAAGACATTCCACTGCAGACTAGTAGGGTCCTGTGTTATCATCATTATTGTTCCCCAGTGCATAGTGCAAGACACACTACAGATTGTCTTCGCCGACTGTTTCAAAATCGTGAGATTGGACAAAGTGGATCCGTACATTGGCCTGCACATTCATCACACCTGAACCCTTTAGATCTTTTCTGTGGGGAACACTTTAAGACACTGTCTACAAGGACATACGACTACACCAGAAGATATGAAACAACATATTACAGCTGCCAGTTCTGAAATTTCTGCTGAAGTTCTACACTTGTAGCAATCTTTACATGATTCACCAGAAACATGTATTGTAACTCGTGGTATTCATTTTGAATACAACCTGTGAGGAGAAGTTTTCTCTTTCTTCTTCAAAATTCAGAGAATTGGTATATTCTCTATTGTATTTCGTAAGAGAATTCCAATGTATGCTACAGTAAAATCACATAAATTTACAAAATGAAACATGTATTTTCTTACACATTCAGAAGACAACCACACACACTAAAACAGAAAAGTAAGCATGCGGACATCTTAGCGTAGTAACCAAATAATTAAATGAAACAGACAATTGTAGTTATCTGAAATTGTCATTATACAATAGCATGTAAACTACCTGTAATAGAATCCTGCAAATATATCACTGACATTGTCATTACCTCAGGTTTTATATTCTTGATGTGATCAGGTATTGTTCAATGTGAAAAAATTAAATTTTGTTCAAGAAATACACGTTCTAATAATTACTAAAATATGTGCCTAGGTCTAAACTTTACTTCTGTGAAACCAGCACATCAAAAGTAACTTCCATTACAGAAATATTTTCGGTGCAATTTTAGGTGATTCATGCGGTATAGCCGCTCAGTCTGCCATAGCAGCTACACCCCTCCCTTCTCCAGTAACAAACGAATTATTGTCTTTATGTAACACGTGATCCCAGCTATACATACCTATCAATTATCACTCAATATTCTCAGCATTTGTCCACTAGACTACACTACACTGAAGAGCCAAAAAAACTGGTATAGGCATGCGTATGCAAATAACAGAGGTGTGGAACCAATCACAGTAATGCGATGCGGTCGGCAGCGCCTATATAAGACAACAAACATCTGTCAAAGGTGCTAGATCGGTTGCTGCTGCTACAATGGCAGGTTATCAAGATTTAAGTGAGTTTGAACGTGGTGTTATAGTCGGCGCACGAGAGATGGGCCATAGCATCTCCGAGGTAGCGATAAAATTAGGATTTTCGCGTACGACCATTTCACGAGTGTACCATGAATATCGGGAATCCGGTAAAACATCAAATCTTCGACATCGCTGCTGCCAGAAAAAGATCGTGAACGAATGTGAAAAACGACGACTGACAAGAATCATTAATTGTGACAGATGTGCAACCCTTCCTCAAATTGGCGCAGATTTCAATGCTGGGGCATCAACAAGTGCCAGCATGCGAACTATTCAATGGACCATCATTGATATGGGCTTTCGGAGCCGAAGACCCACTCGTGTACCGTTGTTGACTGCGTGACACAAAGCTTTACGCCTCGCCTGGGCCCGCCAAAACCGCCATTGGACCGTCGATGACTGGAAACACGCTGCCTGGTCTGACGAGTCTCGTTTCCAATTGTATTGGCTGGATGTACGTGTACGGGTATGGAGACATCCTCATGAATCCATGGACGCTACATGTCAAAAGGGGACTGTTAAAGCTGGTGGATGCTCTGTCATGGTATGGGATGTGTGCATTTGGCCTGAAATGGGACCCCTGATACGTCTAGATACGACTCCGACAGGTGACAGGTACATAAGCATCCTGTCTGATCACCAGTACCCATTCATGTCCATTTTGGATTCCAGCGAACGTGGACAATTCCAACACGACTATGCGACACCCCACACATCGAGAGTTGTTACCGAGTGGCTCCAGGAACACTCTTCTGACTTTAAACACTTCCATTGGCCACCTAAATCACCAGACATGAATATTATTGAGCATATCTGGGATGTCTTGCAATGTGCTGTTCAGAAGAGATCTGCACCGCCTCTCTCTCCTATGGATTTGTGGACTATCCTGCAGGATTCATGGTATGAATTGCCTCCTGCATACCTTCAGACATTAGTCGAGTCCATGCCACGTCGTCATGTGGCACTTCTGCGTGCTCGCGGGGGTCCTACACGATATTAGGCAGGTATACCACTTTTTTTTGGCCCTTCAGTGTATTAATTCATGTTTTCAGTTTTGACCCCTAGAATGTGCGGAAAAAGTGTGTTTGTTATATATACCACCAGAGAGCTCCCATGTCAACCATTTCCATTGCTGTTGTCGATGTTTATTTCTGGTAAATGACGAAGATTTAAGGGTTTATGCAGTAGGTTTTATTTAATGTCTGTTTTTACGTTCCAATATCATATGCATCACACAATTATATGCGAATTCAGTCTGATATAAAGCAGCTAATTTTTCATAATGGGTGAGAAGATAATATAATTCACATAACATTATATTTACTTTCTTTAAAAGATATTCTCAAAGAAATATGAAACATAAATGCCAATAATGAATAAAAGTCACATGTATTGTGCGACAAAATTTGTGTAGCTTCGGGTGGAGATTGTAAGAGCACTGGTGTTGCAAGGTCGCCTCGTGATAGCGAGGGAGGGGTATCAGTTAATAAA
>NQII01003819.1:275251-297583 GCA_002778355.1 Clitarchus hookeri | reverse complement strand
CCCCCCCCCATTTTCCACCTGAACACTTCGTTCAAAAAGCAAGAGACCGTCAGTACCAGCTGGCAAAGAGGTGTGGTTTACTTGAAGACAAAAGCAGAATATATATTTTGTTATTTTCAAATATTAGTTACAGGAACCACTTATTTCATAATTAATATATGTTAATGTGCAACAATTCTCTTTACATACCTTACAGTAGTTCCTCCACTCCATATAGGTTTCCATCATATGTGTATTTGGCTTCAGTAACGTCTTTTGTGCTGTCATTGTCGGTACCGCTGCTGTTACTACTTTGTAATTTCACTAAAACTTGAGGACTCTCCTCCTCCGGAAGTCCATCGTTTACCTAATAATAGTTTTCTTGTTTTTTCACATGACCACTTTTTTTTCAGTCTTCTAGTGAAATTCTGTCTATTGCTGAATGAGTCAATTGCAGAATGTTGGAGTTCGCAACATTAAAATTTTTGTTATCAATGCTCGATTTTACCATGCTCCAGATGTACTCCGTTGGGATTAAGTCACAATGATATGGCAGTAGTCGGATAACTATGTGCCCTTGAAACGTAAACAGTTTATTGACGGTATACATGGGAGGTTGCTGAGGTAACCAAACCTTTACAAGCTTGGATTTTTCTCGCGTCAGCAGAAAAAAACGATGTTATTTATTAGCCAATTGCTCGTGGTGATAATAGTAGACGACATAGTTTGAGGTTTTTTCTTAAGCATACTGTGGTGGTATGGGGCATTATCAAGAACAATAATGCTTCGGGATGGAATGTTGGGTAGAAGTTGTGTTTCACACCAATTCCTGAATTTGTTGCTGTTTATTCCATCATGGTAGTCTCCGCTTTTAATTTTGGCTTAAAAAATTAATTCAGCTCCCTCAATGAAGCCGTTTTCATTATCTGCACGGACTATAATCCTTCGCTGGCCTGGATGGTGGTTTTTGTACACTCCTGCTACCTCACCGTGCTGCCAACACTTGTTCACGGTGAAATTCGGATAAATCCATGTCTCATCGAGATAAATTAGAGGTAATTTACTTTTGCCTTCTCTGTATTTCGTTTGCCACGTGACGTTCTCGTTTCTTTCCATTGAGAATAAACGCTTATTTGTACATGTTTTGAACTTCAACCCCATTGCTTTCGTTAATTTTCGTAAAGTTTTCCTACTTCCTCTGAAATTAATTTCTTTTACCAACACTGCCCTCAAGTTTTCTAGTGTGGGTATTGTTTTTTTATCACGTAATATCCTTAAACGTTTCTTCGCACCACTTCAGTATCAAATGAATTAAACAGAATCCTTCAGTCTGCAGTTTTCCTCTTCTAACCGGAGTAGACAATTTTGCTCCATGGCTAGATGCTTAACTGCCCTCTTCACGATTATTTTTTTAAATAATAGCTCTTTATTTTCTGGTTGCAGCTGAAGGACGTTTTTTTGCTTACTGAATACGAATCATCACATTACCACCTTCCTTTTTCTCTATCTCAAAACTGGACTACACTTCTATCAATTTCTCTAGATTTGCTGTGCACAGGTCTATAGCTTTGACGTTTTTCAGACATTGCAAATATTACAATAGGTAAATAAAACATCACGGTGTACACTAATGAAAATTATTGACTAGCAGCTGCTGATCTAGTCAAGACAACAAATCTGTATATTGCGAGTCACATTACGACATAGTATTGCGGTAATTCTCATAACTTGCATGTAAATGCGCATGACACGAAACTGGATGGAAAACAAACACAAGTTGCCACAACTCTTAACACAAGTGTTAACGCCACTTTACAAATTGTGTGACTATATGCACAAGCAGTAGATAAGTTCGCTTACTGGCTATTGGCTGGAAGGAGATGAGGCAAACGGCAGTGAAGAGACGGGTGGTGTGTGTGTGTGTGTGTGTGTGTGTGTGTGTGTGTGAAAGAGAACATCAGTTCACATTTTTTCCAGGGCTTCCCTAAAGTTTTTCGCACAGTATCCATGCATGGTAATCATCCTCTCCCACAATGAGTTCACCTAAGGATGTCTGCATCATAAACTCAAGAATTGTTGGGGGCCAAGAAACTCCACCACTTGATGTATACCTGCCAAAAATGTCATTTAAGCAACTTCTTGGCCAAATACACATAAGGAAAATTCGTAATTTGGATCTCCTCGGCATTGAAACCACCATTGATAGGTACGTTCAGAGCTTCGATACTATAGGTAATCAGAGCATAGTCTCACATGCGTCGCACACAAAAGAGTTTAGGGCTCCAATTTACTGTGAATCCTTACTTTATTATGCCTTTCTGTTTGGAGGTGCGCACCAGGTTGGCGACCTTGGCTTTAGGATTGCATGCGTTACTTTTGCCATGGACGAAGTACACAGTTCGAAGCAGGGAGTCGTCTTTAATATCTGCGGGTTTCACATGCGTGCCACTTGTAATTGTAATTTCCAGCAAAATCCCTCCACATCTTGCCATTCAGTGTTCTGTTGAACCATTCGGCAATAAATGCTTTGAGATTGCTGTATGTGGAATAGGTTTATGTTATGTTTCTTCATCAATGTCTTTGACTTAGCATTGTGGTATTCCTTGCCCTGGAGGGTTTGTAGCCTTTTGAGACACGTCTTTCACGCAATACATCAATCGCCTTTGTGAAATCGACCAAATTCTTCGCAGTGTTTGGTCTAGTTTAAACGAATTTCCTATATGCCTCGATGATGGTCAACATGTAGTTGAAGTTCTTGTTGAGCCGAACATATGGTATCACCTCGACGAGGTCTGGTAATTCATCCTACAAATCATGGCCTTGCACCAGCAGTAGTTGCGTCTCACTGCCACATGGGGTTCATGGGCGATTCCCAATCGACTCGTCATATGTATATTCATTTCATTTCTTTGATTATGGAAATTATCTCGTTTGTCTGCGAGTGATTTCCAACCCTCTGCGAAGTGATCATCAGTATTAGCCTATCCACGAGTTCATTCGGATTGTCCCAAAACATGTAGGCGAATTATTGTCAGGCTTTCACTGATTTTCAGAAAGCCTGAAGAAAAGCTATGAGAGAATATAAATATTCTCGTGATCGTCATACATACAAAAGCTGGTCTCGAGACCATTATCTTGGTTAAGTGTAGGTCTGTGTGCGAGTTTGAGAAAGGTCTTGTATTTCAGCAGGCCGGCTTTTGTGTACTTCTTGGGATCCTTACAAAATATAAGTTTATAAAGACTGGTGGAAGTTCTGTGTGGCTTGAAATGACCTACTTGGATGATCCCACCCGAAAAGAACTCTATGTCATTAGCACTGAAGAACCATTTATCAGTGTCCCTGTAAATACTATATTTCGTATGATTACTGAGAAATGTGTACCATTTTAGGTATCGGTGAACTAGAGCATTGGGTTCGAGAGCCCCCCTTCGAAACAGTTTCTTGTGTAAAAATCTGCATTTGGTACATCGTCCTGATCTGTATTCACGTCTTCGTGTTTCCGCTTCTTAGTATGTTCATAAGGATCATCGATGTTATTCTTCATGACCACAAATGCTTTACTGTCGCTCTAAGAACTGAGCTGGACTAGCAAAGTTATCAAACTGGGTCGCTGCGTGAGGTAGTTAACACTCGTTTACCTAACCACTAACATTCTTTCTCTCGTAAGACCTGCGCCAAAACAAGCATATCATTAATGGCCAATTTATACTCATTATCAACAAAACATGTATTAAATGAATTATTGATATTTACTTCCTTTAAAAGTGCTATACCAATACAACAAGACAATTTACAAAAAAAAAGTATTATATAATAGATTTTGTCGGCCGACAACAAAAGTCTACTTTAATGCAGGTTGATATCTGTATTATATTCAGTCCACACAACCACACAATCATATAAAAAACTATTCACAGAGATTAAAATAAAAAATTTGTAAAAATGACTATAGCTGTCCATATATTGTCTTAATGCCCTTTTCTCTAATATTGTCCCCAAACTCTCATTTTCTCTCTACTGACGACATCGTGGAGTGATCACATTAAACTGCTCCCCGATGTTCGGTAACGAGGCAACCAGAACCCACCGGTACGGTGAAATTTTGTTCTCCATTACAAATGTCCCAATCAGCAACGTAGGATAGTTCATTTATATCATAACTAAGTACAAAAAAGTCCATAATTTTTAAATAGCCTTACGATTTCATTAATATATTCTCTCGTCACATGGCTCATCAATTTCACACTACCGACCACGTATTTACTCCGCCTTATATGTTAAGCACTATCGATCCGAAGTAAATCTGATATGACCACTTTGACCAGGCGAACTATACAGTGCCATAGTCCAACCGAGCGGTAACAACACGTCATTCCTGCTCCGTTAACACTGTCCAACTCCCTAGGTAGCAGACAAGTCCAACCCCACACACAAAGGCACGCAACTCCCAACTATGTACAGCGCCCTAAGCGGCCGCGAAACCAAATAAACTTAATACAACATATAATTCCTAACATATAAATAATAAATGCATAACAATATTTATACATATTTACATATAATTAAATTAATATTTTTACTTATAATTTGGTAAATTTATTCTTAACAAAGAAAAATATTGTGCATTTGGTATTTTCAATTCCAAAGATCTTCAACTGGTTATTATAATGACTGGGGCGCAGCAGACAAATATGCAGTGGAGTTACTAAGTGAAAAACACGAATAAGCACCACTCGTCGCCACATAAACGCAACAGCATGTCACAGTACATAGAGACGATGGCAATGGGCTTAAATATTCCTTCATTTATATGGTTGCACGCATGTCTGGCTCTATTGGTGAGCATCTACTTCAAACGAACAAACTGTGTTGCATAATGCAAGGTACTATCAATGTCCGACATCACACTGAATAAAAATGGCCACCACTAGTCTCTGTTAGATCTTTAATTGCAAGTAATTGTCAAATCATGTTATATCAAGTCCAATCATTCTGCACAGACATCCAATATAACCCTTATGTGTTTTAGATAATAAATTTTCGTTGCGAACCATGAAATCGAAGTAGTGTATGTATGATAAATGAATACTTCCAGCCCTATCAGATTTTTTTTTTTCATATTGTGCAGGCAGCACATTCAATCGGTCGGTAATTAGCTGTTGAACAATCGCTGCATACTTCACACATGCCCCTAAAAAAAAATTACAATAATTACAACAAAAGATTAAAGAAAAAGTTAAATCGGACAAGTAGGTATGAAAGAATTTGGTCAGTCTGGAAATAATTATGTGTAATTAAGAGATTATGCTATTTATTGTTTCAAGGACGAAGTATTTGGTAGCAACATCTTTGGACCATTTGAGTTCGCCAATATTTTGAATCATTATTTTACCAGCATCGTAATTCTGTCGTTTCTCATAATGAGACAACCTCTATCTTCGCCTGTGTCAAGACCCAGCTTCAGGCTCCTTTGCCAAAATTTCGATATGCTGTAATTAATTCTCGTCGATAGTCGACAATGAAATAATCGAAGTTGTGTCAGTACCTGCTATTATAGTAGTCAGTCTTTCACGATCGCTATAAACCTGACGCTAGGCTGTGTACGCCCCACAGTTGGGAGCCAATTTAACTTGATGTATGTAAGCCCCACAGTTGTGCGCCAAATTAACTTGATGTATGATACACTAACTAGCGTTGCGCCCCACGTCCAGGCGCCACTTTAACTTGACGTATTTAGGCCCCACAGTTGGGAAGCCGCTTTACTTGACGCTATATCGCCTCTGTGGAAGACAGAGTGGCTTATAGTGTCGTTGTTAATGTCCCCAGGCACCGACTATATGACGCCTGAAGGTTAAGGGGTTTGCAATAATTTAGTCTTTTACTGTTGTATTTTGAAGGACGAATATATTGTCTCGAATTCAACACAAATGAAATACATCAGTACTGGAGAGGTGTGGTACTGTGATAATTTGGTTACTCGGATTGACTGCTAACGAATTCGTGATGGATGGGGACTTCTTTTGACGGTGATTGTACACTTAGCTCTTGCTGCTGGTGCTGTCAGCTGTGGTGGGTGATCTCCGGCGATGGGCGGCCTTTGACAAAGGCCTGTAGGTGCTGCCGTCTCACTAGACTGTTGTTCTACTGACGTACTGACGTGGCCAGGGGTCCGAACCCCTGACCTAACTCTCTTCTCGGCGATCTTCTACTGACTGCTCTCTCGAACTAACGTCTCTGGCGGTAATAATTCTCGGACTGACCTCTCCGCGCGTTACTAATCAACAAAGCCCCACTACTCTCAAGAAGGGGTTTTTANGCCCCTAGTTTACTCTCTTCAGCTACTTTTTCGGGGCTTTTCCACCTTGTCCTATGGTTAGCTAATAGGGGGGTGTTCTCGGCACCAATCCAGCTCGTCAGCTATTCCTTCTGTGGTGTGTATATTTTGAGTTTAGGCGAAATACACATGCTAATTTGCTGATATCTTGAGAAATCCCTGCGCTTCACAGATCTCCCGGCAGGCTAGAAGTGTACGGTGATGAAGGGGGGTGGCAGGGAGGCCTACACAGCAGGACGCGCAGCAAGACACGTGTAACTGCGGTCCACCACCTGCCTCGTGCCACGTGTCGCCTGGTTATGCTAGGGGGGGGTGGTTGTGGGCCAGCATCGCTCTAAAATTCTTAAACCGTCACACGACAAACCGATACTTATATTTCCAGCATAAGAAACATTAATTCATAAAGCATGATAATGCCATGTCCATATTGCCATGGTCGTCATAAATATGCCCAAAATTCTTATCGTTCATGCAAAACAGCACTGACACATTCGCGTTGTTATGGAGCAAGTGTTTGGGTATGTTCGAATAAGTTTGGTCCCAGTACACACAGTTCGCATTTTAAATTACTCCTGTATGCATGTCTACTCGCATGCCATGTCAAAGATGAACTCAGAGTTTTGTAGAACCTTGCTAGGTGGCAGTACAGCTTTGTTATCACTGCATGGAAATAACTCATGCCATCCGCACCCTCTAGTTAGAATGCCAGTTGCTGTAATTTGTTTGCTGGAGTTATTTATATCACAGGTAAACAATCTAGAAATAAAACCTATTCTGTTCCTCGTTTAAACTCAGTAGAATGCATATCTCGACGTAATATGACAGTTTCCCAATCATACACATCATGATACCAGGCAACAGCTTGAAAAGTATGAAATTGACATGAGGTTTTGCCGTCTTCCTCGCTAACTTATACAGAAAGACAATATCCCTTATATTGAAACTAAAAGACAGAAATGTAGCGTATTTATAAATTTATACCTCACTTCACCACAATGTCTCGAAAAGGTAAGACCATAGCTGGAATTGGAATCATCGAAACAGTTTTTAACAATCTTTCATTCCAGCTGCACGTTCCCGAATACATGCTCTGCAGACCGGACACAAAGTTAGCTAAAAGAATGGTACCAGGTGACATAGGCATCAATGATCGCCTACTCCCTGAACAAGGATATACAAGCCAGATACCAGGCAGACAAGATACTCGCACAAAGGGTAGACGAAATAAGTCGCACACTGGATACCAGACTTGAAGAAAAAATTGGAGTTCGTTGCATTTCCAGCATGTTGAATGCTGAGGTGCAGACGGGCATGGATAAAAAGAGTAAGAGAAAGCACAAGTGGAACAAAAAAATTAAGGAAAAAGCTTGCAAAAGCAAGTAAATATCTAGTGGTAGATGTTCATCATTGCTTCTGCGTGCATTCGAAGCCCTTGGGGGCATTATCAGAAACACGAATGGTATCCACCGAGCCATCAACATAATATATAATGCGAGGAAGCAATTGTCCGAGGCCTAAAGGCAAATATATCACAATAAGGGAAAAAAGCGAGTATAAGGGGGATGTGTACAAAATTAATGCATCAGGAAACTTAGGAAGAGTAGATCGTGACATCACAGTCTAAAAATACCATAAACGAACATAAATTGTACCATCTACATGCAAAAACTAAATATTCCTCACTTTCGAGGTGCGGTCATGCAATATGATTTTCCCAATAAACCCAAATGAAACGAATAAGCCATAATCAACTTAAACATAACTGTCAGACCCTCGTACTCACTGGGTAGAATATATAAAATGAGGCAAACCTACAGACTGCTACGACGGTTTCGGCAATTTGCGTCTTCCACTCGAACTGTGACAGTGCCTGTACGGAACAAAGTGGACTGGTAGCTATGAAATGGAGCATATGCCAAATGTGTTGTATTGCAGACATTTGTATCTTCGTTTTCCTGTTCATTCGTAAAAGTAATTGCATAAAATGCCTATGCATAGACAGGAAACCATCAGTCATGTGGACAACACTTATTTTGATGGGCAGTAGCTTTTACGTACATACAATAAACCTCCCGCAACTCCACCGGTAGGGAGAATGTTGCATAGGGCTGTTCGATTTTGAAATGTGCAATGCCATACCGAACATTAATGAAAAAATTATAAGCTATACTTTCTGAAAAACAGTAGTATCTCCCAAGAGGTCCCATTGCCCACGAGCTATAACAAAATATACGACATGGCAAGGTACATAAAAGATTTTCAGTATATTGACACACAGTTTGAACTACATGGAAATGCCAATATTCCGAGGAGTGTTATCAAATGCAATTAAGATATCGACTTTACCAAGCGGATTCCATTAGACCAGTGCTGGAGATCAAGTGAGGCATTTACAAATTCAGCAAAACCCACGAATCGTCATGGCCTATGAACAGCTTGCATGTAGATACGGCACTAATAAACTGCAATATGGTCGGTAGCGCACATCTCAATTACAGATTGAACAATACGATAAACGAGTTTTCTCCAATTGTCCATACACTTTTTTAACTAGTTAAAGTTTCACAAAGTATTTTTCACGTTCCAGTTACCATGAAGAGAGTGCACGAGGTGGTTGTGACAATCTTCGATAGTACAGATAATTGGTGGTGTGGTTTAGATTGGCAGGCATACGTTGACAGATTTTCACAGAACACTTGTTGGTGATCTCCAAGTGATTAAATATTGTGAGGTATGTGTGAAGAAAATACAGGATGAGTATAAAATAATACCCAAATTTTGAAGGTCTGTGATATCAAAACCATATAATATACAACCTTAGTTGACCAATCAAATGAACCGTGAAACTGTGAAGTTGGTTCACCATATCTTCATAAATGTTCAATGTAATCACCACGAGCGGCCCGAACGACATCTACGCGATAATCAAATTCGTTCCACACTCTTGTCAGCATATCTGGTATTACGGTTTGGATGGCGTCCGTAATTCTCGTTTTGAGGTCGTAAATGTTAGCTGGCAATGATGGACGAAAAACATAATCCTCAATGTACCCCCATAGAAAAAAATCGCACGGAGTAAGATCCGTGCTTTTTGGGGGCCAGTGATGAAGGGCCCGGTCACCAGGTGCTCCTCGACGAATCCAGCGTTGCGGCAACGTCTCGTTCAGGTATCCGCGAACAGGTAGGTGTCAATGGGTTGGCGCACCATCATGCTAGGAAATTAAGTCCCCTGCCACCTCTTATAACTGAGGAAACAACCACTCTGTAAGCATGTCCAAATAAGGGATTCCAGTAACAGTAATCTCGTGAAAACAGAAAGGGCCGAAAACAGTGTCTTTGGATACAGCGCAAAACACGTTCACTTTGGGGGAAGTCCACTCGTGTTCGGTGGTTTCATGTGGAGGTTCCTGATCCCATATCCGCACGTTGTGCTGGTTCACCTTATAATTTGTATGGAATCACGCTTCATCGCTAAAAAAACAGCTTAGACATGGAGACATCGTCTACCACGTTCTGGGGAAGAACGAACGCGCAGAAATCACGTCTTAAGATCTTTATCCCTACCGGTAAGAGCCTGTACAAGCTGTGACCTGTATGGTTTATACAGCAATCGCTTTCGCAACACTTTCCATACTGTCGTTTGAGGGATTTCCATTTCCCGGCTAGATTGTCGAATTGTCGAGTTTATTTTCTCGAACAGCGAACGAACACTTGTTAAATTCGTTGCACATTCTCTTCGGACACACGCGGCCGCCCGGAACTTTTGCCTTTGCAAAGGCACTCTGTGTCAGCAACTGACAAAATAACTACACCTATTGGGAGGACGACGTCCGTATTTGCGAAGGAATTCATGTTGAACATTCGTAACCGATTCACATTTAGCAAACTGAATAACACAGAAAGCCTTCTGTTGTTCCATCACCATCGTGATGCGGACTAAAACACAACACACGCTCATAGCGCGACGACAGACGCTCCCAGTGTCATCTCTCAGCACATAAAGGAAACATCAGACCGTTCCCTTCACGTATGTGTCAAATGCGAGCTCGCTTCCCCGCCACCTCAAACCGAGAATTCCGAATGCCATCCAAACAGTAACACCGGACATTCTGACAAGAGCGTGGAACGAGTTTGATTATCGCGTAGATGTCGTTCGGGCCGCTCATGGTGGTCACATTGAACATTTATGAATGTATGGTGAACAAATTTCACGGTTCCACGATTCATTTCATTGGTCAATCAAGGTTGTAGATGGTTTGGTTTTGATATTATACACCTTCAAAGTTGTGGTATACTTTTATACTCATCCTGTAAAGTATTAATTCATACATTACAAATATCTGCAAGGTTCCAATGACGTGGCTCATGGTTTACAGAATGTGTTCGAAGATCACATAAAATTTTAGTGGGTATTGTGCACAACCTTGTCATTTGGTCATCCATCTACATGCGCGACTAAGAAATGTGTTTACAATTGGGTAGGTAAGCTCGCAATATCACAGCTGCTGGAGGGTGTTCCACTTGGCATTCACATGCAGTTGTGATTACAGCATGACGGCGCTCTATGAAATTTTGGTAGAGATTTGCGAACATATTTGGATACAGCATTTCCTGAATGCTGGATTCGTATAATTGTTTTCATAGCCTGAGAGTTACATTCACCTGAAATTACATCTTACGATTTATCATTTAGGGACATATTTAAACATTATTGTACAGTTTGCCCATCGAGAGTGAAAAATACCTGCTAACGAGATTCGCAAATGTGTTTTACAGTATCTGCCACATGCCAGGTGTATTGATAAGGGTCCGAAAATCTCTGCAGAGACCCTCTAATCTGGAAGTTGAACTTGGTGTTTAACACTTTGAAAATCCCGTTTCAAAAACAATCGTGTGTTCTTGTCTACTTGTAATCGTATGTACCTTATGTTATTAATGGTTCGTTGTGGAATGTTTTTCGATGTCATGTAGTGCAATGTCAACATATAATTACAAATTTATTTAGGGGGTATTGCAGTTACATGTACTGTACATTATTAAAGTTTCACGTGTGCCTACCTACAAGTCACTGAAAATGGCTCATCATGTACGCACTTCAATGGCCATACTGACTTTACTTTTTCAATGTAGATTTCATCGACTGAACGTGCACACAATAACTTTATAACACACCTTATATATGGTAATGTTCTACCTGCACTGTGGAATGGGGTGTTTATAGTGAAACACACTTTGCACCATTGTGATGATTTGTAAATTAAGAATTAAAAATAGATTTGTTTCACACATACCTCACAAGTTTGCTTGATTTGGAGACTACCGTACTGCGGATGTACATTAATCTACACCTGCCAATTTACACATGCCCACGCAAAGTGTTTTGAATGTTGCTCACCTTTATAGTACAATCACTTTATAATTGGCAACATATAATTTAGTGAAATATTACGAACATACGCAATTGCTTTACTATGTTTCCAAAGAAAGCCAAATCGTATGCATGAAACAAACACAAAAAACGAGCCGAGAGTAGCTGCAATCAAAACATATAAATAAAATGCACAATAAATTCCACTAGGAATTTTGCCAGATAAACAACAAAATAGAAAACACAAAAAAAAATACCGAAGGAATTGTCGGACGAAAAAAAAACCAAGGATAACCCTAATTACGACAGCACAGACAAGCACACAGACGAAAAACAATTTTTATTTAGCACAAGACAGGATGGCAACGATGAATTAACAGATGCAACGCTAGACGACACAACGATGACGACACAGAACACAGTTGGTTTCAATCAAACGGAACAATTGAAAAACCAAGGACAACACAATAGAGGCAACACAGACCAACACTGAGACGAAGACAAATCTCGCACAATGCTGGAAGACACACCGACGAGGAACAGAATAACACCGTACGTTTTCTTATACGAGCTTGTCGCGATGTTTCGGGGACTTTAGGAATTTTAGTCCGCCTGAAGACGGTTGCAGATGTCCGCTCCCGGCTGTGTGCCCCCCCCCCCAACCTCCCTTTACGAGAATAGTACACATAAATATTTAAAAATTATTCATAATTATTTAAAATTAAATTTTAAGAGTTATCTTTGGAAATATTTTAATTTATAATGTATGCTTTCTATGGTTTATAGATTTTCTGTAATTTATTTATTTTTAAATAAATGTTTTTTGATATTAACTATTTTAGATTTTCACGATATTTCGAGAACAAGGTTAGGGGAGTCAAGGTCACCCACATGGCCGCTATCCCACCTGATCCTCAGGGCTTGGCTTGGAGCCTCGAATTCGTCTATATGGTTCATACATCGAGGAGCCTCTAATCCGCTTTGCTTCATTGAGTACTTTTGACTCACGTATCGAGGAGCTCCGAATGCGCTTTACTCATTTAATGTCTCAAGCGGAAAATAACAGAAAGGAAAATCTTTAGATCAAAACATTTTACCATTTATTTTTTGGAAATTTTTGCATAAAAGAAGGTATTTTGGTGCTAATTGACCCATTTATGAAGTCATTTGGAGGTAAAACGGTAGTGACGTCACAAGATGGCCCCTCAGTGCCCGTCTGAGGGAGCAGGAACATCTGACCGTAAGGCACCATAGCTACATATCCTAGAATCCTCTATCAGAATCGGTTAAATTACATTACTTTAGTCTATTAATGGTTTCATAACACTTTTTAAATCAAACCTTTGAAAAATTATCCTATGTGATACGTGTGGTTAGTTGTTTTATAAATATTCCATGTATCACAGGCGTTTCGTACTTCTGCCAACGTAAGAAAATTTTATTTTTAATTAAATTGAACGTTTGTTTATATTTTATCCATTACTTATGTTTCATTTGTTACTAAGTTATGTTAACAAATACAGTGAAAAAACAGGTGTATCTGTAACGCCTATTAAGAATAAGTTCTCATTCAAAAAATATATTATTAAAGTGAGTGTGCACGAACGTGGTGTGTTGTTCCTTGGTGTAATATTTTCGACATTGTTAAGCTTGGTTTTCATGAGGCGGAGGAATATCCTAGAAGTAGAACTTCAGCAGGTCTTCAGAAAAGTTGTAAGTAACCATAAATGGACTATAAGGTTGCCTTGATGGATGAGTACACGTTGGTACACACCGATTACACAGTAAGAGTACATCACCAAGTACATGAAGCAATGAATCCGTCTTATCAGCAGGGTACAGCGCACGCCTGTGGTGGTAGTATCCTCGTATGGGGGCTATTTATGTGGAATGAAACGTATCCTCGGGGTCACGTGCATTAATTGTTCACACACGAACGATACAGGGACAGGCTGGCAGATCGTGTAAACCTACGTCTGCGTCTAGCGCACCCCACAGAATACCTGTACCTACAGCAAGGCAATAAACCAGCCACCGCTCCCGAATTGTGGCTGGGTGGCTCATTGGACACTTCGCGGTCTTCAGTATGTTGGCCTGGCCCCCGAGGTCACCCGACCTCAGTCCTATCGAACACATTTGAAATGCTGTAGAGAAGGATGTGCGTGGCGTGAATCGTGTTCCGACCGATACATGTGCATTGTGGAAGACCGTGCAGCAGTCATGGATCAGTATGACTCCCAACCACTTTCCGTGCCTTGTGGAATCCATGCCATACCGCATAGCCATTGTCATTAGGGTGAAATGGGATGCTACACGCTACTAAATAGGTATCTCTAATTAAAATGCTCATAATTATATATATGATTGGTATGTCATCTCTTATGAAACAAAAAAAATATATAAATACCTAACACTAATAAGGCAAATAAATTCTTCGTGATAAGTGTTCACGTTTGAATCGATTGCCGTCAGTTTCAGTGTATAATTTGTACAATTGGCGTACAATATGCATATCATGTGAAATTTTCCAAAATGCAGGTCCTACAACGTTTTCAAGCTCATAATCACACGTCTCAAACAACTTTATTTTATTGAAGCAATCTATTTGATCCGGCCGATTCAATATTTGTTGCAAACAGTTCGTAATAATAAAAGCGATCCTTATGAACAAATTTCTTCAAGACTTTATGTGTATCGTAAATGGTTTAGATAGTTTCATGACAATTCTTGGAAGTTTCTTTTCTATGGAAATAAATACTTACCTTCTTGCCTGTCGTTGTAACCCACTTAATTTCTTTTCTTTTGTATCAAATTCGCTGAAATATATTATAATGGAAATTTTTTTTTTCAAATTTTAACCAAATGTAAACTTTAATTCACACTTATTAATAATTATTTAAGAAACAATCAATTTTTACATAACCACAACATAAAACAAGAACTCCAAAAATATGTATTAAATCATGTTCCATTAATGTTTGTACTATCATCGTGTATATAACAAAATTATATTTTATTGATAAAGAAATCTTCAAACTCGATGATAATGATAACAAAAAATTGTGTTGAAAAAACTTCTTATATTACTGAAAATTTTGACATTATATAAATTAACAATATTTTGTCAGGAAACTAATTTGTTTTAGCAGTGGATGGAAAACTGTCACTTTAATTAAAGCACTTATTTAACAGGCAAGTAACGAATAAATTATGGGCCACAATATTTATTGATCGTAATATTTTGGCGTAATTATAACGTCAATGGAAATAGTACCCTTGCAAGGTTGCAGATATCTACGTTATTGTAAAAAAGGTTTGTGATTTACAGTTTTGTACAAGTACAAAATCGTACGCTTTGAGAACTTCATTACCTTTTGCCTAAAAATATAAGTTGTTGTAGCAAGAATGCTTTTTAAATATATAATTAAATAACGTGCAATAATTTTTTTTAACCAGTACCCTTGTTTTGTAAACTTTTATATGTTAAAAATGATTATATTTAGATGTGTGCGTTATACTGGAGTTACTGATCATCAAATGTGCTGTCTTGCTTTTCGCAAGTTAGTGGATGTATTTAATATTCAGAATGAATACAAATTGGTTATATTTTCACTATGAATATTGTACATGCTGCCTTAACTGTACAAGTATTACATGAGATCACTCGCAGTTAGGTATTGAAATTTTTAAGTGTCAGGTATATCTCAACTTTTTGTCATGATTGGAAAAATTTTGTGCACAGTACTGCTCCTCTGTAACTCGAATGTATTATATTTAGTGAAGACTATTAGTGTTTCGTACCATTTTGTTATTTGCTTATTCACAAGAAGTCGTTGTTATAAGATTTTAAAATCATATATTACTTTACCTCTTTGCAGTGTAAGCAAAATAACAAAAACCAAATAACCGGGTTACAAAAAAAACTATTCTTAATGCATGTGAACTCATACATTAATAATAGTTTTTAATCGGTGACCCGAGGTTAACCTATTCAGACAAACCAGTGAAAAATAAATATTAGTAGAGCTTCAGAGAACCGGAAAAAAAAGTAAGTGTATCCTCTCTTAAGTGCATGTTGAGATGGAACATCAGTGATTTATAATTGCGTTTTAATGAAAACAATTCTTATTCAGTAGATTACACGTAGAAAATAACGTGGCCCCTTTACTAGCATTTCTAGATTACATTGTTATTGGAAAGTAACTACGCGCAGGATTCGTTCTCTGGAATATTCGTTTCAACAAAACACAAAAATTCTGTGACTAAGATTTTTTCTATCCGTGAGAATTTTTCGTCGCCATAAATTATATTAGCGCTGTGAACGTTGCATCTGCCAAATGAAACAACTATAAATATCGAATATGACTAATACATTTCCACACCAACATTATAGTAGGTAAGTTCAAGTAAAACGCTTGTGTTCATTGTCATAATAAATTGTAAATCAGAACACCCGTAACAGTAGTTCTTTATTTACTAACGTAAACACATCTTGCTTTATCAGTGTTAAAGGCTTCATTTTTCTATCAATAAAATAACTNTGCCAAATGAAACAACTATAAATATCGAATATGACTAATACATTTCCACACCAACATTATAGTAGGTAAGTTCAAGTCAAACGCTTGTGTTCATTGTCATAATAAATTGTAAATCAGAACACCCGTAACAGTAGTTCTTTATTTACTAACGTAAACACATCTTGCTTTATCAGTGTTAAAGGCTTCATTTTTCTATCAATAAAATAACTGTTTATCGTCGTTAAGCTTTGACCAAAATGTAAACGTGTAATAGTTTGTAGTAGAACGTAACTTTCGTTTTTCCTATAAATTTGAAATTTCTTCAGAAATATACAATCACGCCTAGCTATCTTCTGCACCAATTTTTTTTAAGGTAATAAAAAGCCTTGTCTATGTTACAACACAATATAAACCAAAGAAATTTAAGTTATATTACACAAATTTTGTTCGACCTTCTGCTTGTACATAAATTATATTAAATTTTCACATTTCTTATAAAAAACAAAATAAAATTGCGTCTATTCACCAGTTTCTCACAAGCTGTTATATTCACAGTTAATTTCAGGTCAACAAATAGGTTTCCACGACATGAAACCTTCGCTTAGCAAACATTTTTTAGGATTTATTTATAAAGTTGTTAACTATCAAATTATATATCTCTGTGTTGTTGAGAAATGGGTAGATCTTGTTTATATTCTACACGTTTATTCTCTATGCTTCAGACGTGAGTTTAAGCATTTATATTAAAATAACATTACGTTAAACTGGGAAAACTAACAGTACACTGCAAGACCCTTTCACGCGTTTTACGTTTTCTGCAAACACCGTTCCCATGCGGCATCGTTCTAGAGCTCTAAAATCAACGTCTAGTTTCCAACTCACCCACGTGTCTCGCAATGTTGGTCCATACGCTACAGGAGCGTTCCCAGTCATCCGTTTATTTGCTCAAGTTTCGTCGCAGTTTGACTGACGAGGCCTGCGAGCAAATTTCGCCGTGGCTCTCGCTGCAAACTCTCGCAAGGAAATGTTTGACTCGCCTTCCGCGGTGGATTTTGTTGTCTATTGAGGAAGGAAGCCGGCCGCAACAAGAAGAGAGACGTTTTTTTCGTGTCTCCGTCTCGCTCGCTCTTCACCTCGTTAAACGAACTGAATCGTATTACGTGTAGCGAGTTGCAACCGACATTTGAATATTACATTATTCTTCCTTCAAACCACCACCGCTCCTCCCATCACCCCACCCTCACATTCCGAATTTGTGGCACTGGTGGCGGCGACCCACGTAGATCTTCATTTTGCGCTTAATGGCGCAATAAAAAGATTTGGAAACAAAAAGCGAGGAGAGTTCTTTTTGACTCTCCCCCTTCCCGTCCTAGATCGTTTGATTTACTTTTTTTTTCCGTTGCTTAGCATCGGCAGATTAACGCGGACCCTACCACCGGAAATAAATGCGTTCTGTCGGTGCCAGCAATTTGAATCGTTCAGAAGGTGGCAAAAAATAGTCAGTGGCCCGTTTCCAGGAGCGAATGACGGTTCGCTCCCTGATAGCCAAATTCTTCACTTAAATTGTGATCCGCAAATTTGAATATATACTCGAAGGTCGCGCGCATATAAAACTGTTATTTCGCGCTGTTGTGCAATGTGCTTGATAAATGATAATTTTCTTCTGCCATAAAAATCCTCCAGGTACTATAACTTTGGAATGCATTTTAGATTGGAAATTGGCCAATGATATTAAGGCTTTATGCAAATATTCCGAGAAGTTGTATTACCCTGAAATGAGGGTACATGTTGGCAGTTTTGTCGAGTTATAATTGATTGCACTTTTCGTTATCTCTTTATANACTATAACTTTGGAATGCATTTTAGATTGGAAATTGGCCAATGATATTAAGGCTTTATGCAAATATTCCGAGAAGTTATATTACCCTGAAATGAGGGTACATGTTGGCAGTTTTGTCGAGTTATAATTGATTGCACTTTTCGTTATCTCTTTATAGCTTAAAAAAGTCATAAACAATGCAAGTAAATCATTGGTTACATTTCAGTGGTGTTATTCGCGTGAGTCACATATTATTTTACGTTAGGGCCAGTAACGTCACGAACAGAGCTCATTGTATTTCTTCGGCGATAAGAACAACAGAAGACCGTACGCCCGTATGAATGCCATGTTAACAATCAAAAAGCCAAAGAAATTTATTTATCCGAAGATGAACCCTAAATTAATCTACAATTGCAATTTATTACATATTTTCAAATAACATAGACAGGACTGTAGCTAGTATAGACACGTAAAATTAAAGATAGCTTGGCGGTTAATTAAATATTTAAATTATTAATCGAAGTAAGTTTATCAAGAATTGTTTCATGTTATATAGTTGTTTGAGCGCATTTCATGAATTATTTTCGCTGTACTCGTCTAGTGACACTGGTACCACGAATTCGATTTCCACGACATGTTTATTAGTTCATTAGTTTTGAAATTTATAAATATCTGTCCAGGGCATTTATATTGGTACGTAGCCTTCGACCATGTATTAGAATAAGTATAAACTATTTTGCTCACTGCCTTAGACGCATTTTATGTTGAGTGAGTCACTGCAAAACTTTTACGTGCTTCAAGCAATATGAGTCGAATTATTCCGAATACCACAATGGAAAACCTGTCGTAAATAAAAAATAATAATTTATTAAAAATTACATTTAAGAATAGTAACAAAAATGTATAGTTAATTCGATGCAGTGATTAAGAAAACAATTATAAAATTACCACCGCTGCGCGAACGAATGCGTTACGATTGTTCACTTCTCAAGATATAGCAGTGTTTCTCTTATTCCAAGACCAATGAAAATCACCAGGTGTAGGTTGGGAGCAGCGGTATGAGGAAGAAGGATATATATATATTTTTTTTAATTATCGTGACTATTTTCCTGTTTCTTTATCTACGCAACGAACTGATAAATGCACAGCCTTCCTTTATAGAGAACTACTCGAACCACCACATGAAACATCTTAAGTTCCTAAAACTTATGTGTTTCTTTCAATAAATATTATTTGTGACTTTTCAATCTACAGATATGTCTATATTATAAAAAAAATATTTTAAAAACTAGCTTATTAAAAAATTAACGACCAAAAAGCCGTTCAATTTTAGCAGTGTTGAATTGCAACGGATAATATCGGAGCAAAGTGATAAGTCAAAAAAGCATAATGGATTACGTTGAATAATAAGCTAATGTAATTTATATTGTTCAGTTTTCCTAAGTTTACAAATCAGAGAAGTCATTAAAAGTATTATATTTTGCAAACAATGAAAAATATTGTGTAAGCTCAAATACATATATTGTCATAGATGAAGTACGTGTTTAACAAATATTATTAAATTACAAATTTATAAATTTATATTCTTTAAATTCTATAGTAATATTACGATTATTAATAATATGTTGAAATATGAAGTCAGGAGTCAGTATTAAAATGCCTTTTTTTTTTTTTTTTGCTTTTTTTTTAGAAATAATTTGCATAAAAACTATTCGGCAAGCAATTAATATAACATGTTCCATATCCTTCGTACCTTGTTTCATTCACCTGCGTAAGACATAGGCGTACGAGCGAAGAGTATTGAAATTACAAGTTAGAGCATACACGACCCTCGCGTGTACGTGTAGTAACGTTCCGCAAACTCTACTACACTTCTCTGTAAAACAAAATGGCTATTTAGAGCATCCCAGACACAAAAGGGATATACTCGTCGATCTATTTTGAGAAGCACATTTCTTTATGGGCATGGGACGGCTAATAAAATAATTAAATGTTATCTGCACTATGTTAACTCTGGCCTGTCACACTTCGGAAAGTTTCAGCTGCTTTTTGTTCTGTTCTCTTGATATTTGTGTTCATGTTACTATCTTAGCAGGGTAAATGTGGAAACGAGTTTTTAAATAAATGTCACTATGAGTTCAGTCCATCTTTCATGAGCAGCTTGAACGTTCGAGGCTCGAATCTGTAAGGAGCAGGGAAAGACTCCTTGATACCCAACATCAGCGAGCAGTCACATGATGGAACATCAGTGCACTGATAAAAAAAGGGTTTGTTGAATCAAATAAAGTTTGTTTGGTGAAACCAAATTAATTGTTTGTATATAGACAATGAAATATTTAGTTGTTGAAACCAAATTACTTTACTGCTCTTATTTGGTTCTCCCAAACAACGCTTTGGTTGTTCCAACTATAGATTTGTTTGGCCCCACGTTTATTAAACAGTTTCGGCTCATTTGAAATTAATTAGATGGCCGACTGATATTCGAACTTAGAATATCTTCAACCGAGCGCTACGCCTTAGCAACTTAAACTAAAGTGACATAGGTACTGAAAAATTCGAATGTTTTAAATACATACATTTCAAATACTGGGCAACATGCGAAAGCAAATAATTCAAGTTTTATAGGCTCACTTTTTAGATTCCAGTAGAACTTGTTTTACTAGTGTGTTTATAAAATTATTGCTAAGAATCAAAACGTGAACTAACAAACTCTGTAACTATCCTAAAAGTCACAGAAATAAACAAACCCTCTAGTGGTATTTTCGAACGAAGTAAATCAATATATGCTGTTGGTTTGGATGTCAGTGTAATTTCTTTTGGCCCAACGCGGAGGCTTTGTATATTAAAAAGTGTATTTGGTTAATTTAACAAATTTAATTTTGTTGCTTTTCAAGTTCCGTTTACGGAACAAAATATTTTTTGTGGCAACTAAATATATTTTTGGCCCTGTTTGAATAAATATTTGATTGTTTGTTCTTTCAGTGTGGGTTGCAGCTTCTGGTCAGTCCGTGGTGCTAATTAGGCATTCACACGTCACTTTCCGTGTTTCCCAGCAGCAGCCGCCATATCTGCGGCGTAGCCAGTGTCCTTTATCAACCATGGTGTCGCTCACACCTGCTGTCTCATCCACTACCGTATCGGATGTCAAAGTTGATCGCCAACGACGACTTATAGTTTTCTTAACAGTGGAATGCTGTTCTGGCCCCCGGACGGCCTAAGTAGAAACGAGTGGTTGACTCGTTTCTTGACTGCTCTCTCAGGTTATCTATCGCCTTCTACCGTAGGGTACGATTCAAGCAAGCAGGCAGATACAAATATAAAACACTATTACGCCATTACAGCAATGTGTTCGGTAGTGAATAGGGCGTTTAGTAATTGTGTACCTTGAATATTATGGATTGTGTAGTAAGACTTGAGGCTCTGGTCAAATACTGTTGTCTTCTTTTCGCTTTTCATTTACACTGTATATGCGTGGCAATAGTATGGTGTACGAAACTTAATGAAAGTGTATTTGGGTAAATGACGACCCAATTATTTATTATTGTTCAGAATTGTACTTTATAAGGCTACCGGTCATCGGCCTCTTTGATGTAGAGAGGCTCTGATTGACTCTATCAGAACTTCTGTGCTCTAGTCTAATCGAGTCACGTAGCGAATCTCAGCAGGGACCAACCTGCATCCTCGCCACGTATATCGACCCCTTGAATAAAATGAATTGTGTTTTCGTCAGCTGCGTCGTGATGTTTGAACAGAAACCTTTATTTTACATTCAGTTTCATTTTCTAACTACTTACTCTTATTACATTGGCGCGTGCCACATTCAACGTAGAAACTTAGCTGTCACAACGCATGCCAAACCCCAACCCCACCCCCTCCTGCAAGGTCCACCCAGTACCCACCTGCCTAGGGACACATGTCAGCCATTAACGTCTGCGGCGAAGCCTGGCCTACCCAAGGGAAGCAGCTATACGTGTCAAGGTTGTAGCGCGTGGCCCCGCACACCACTCCTAGCAAACTGCGTGGAAACTTGGACATGTACCGTGAAAAGAGCTGACAGTGTTTGTCAGTAGCACCACAGGTCACCCTCCTCCCCTTCCCACAACAAGGGAAGGCAAGTGTAAGGTTCTAAGAGGGGAGCCCGACAGTCTAAAAGCCAATTTGCGGGTTATGGAGGGGTCAGTTATATTACATCAGTCAAGAGAGGAAGTCAGTCAAGTCAGCCGAGAGGCCGGGGGGTTGGACCCTGGCAGAGTCAGTTATTCACGTTAGTTACGCCAGTCACATCACGTTAGTTGGGTCAGTCATATCAAC
>NQII01003819.1:191328-275053 GCA_002778355.1 Clitarchus hookeri | reverse complement strand
GGACTCGAGTGGTGAGCTTCAACGAGGAGTGCTACGTCGATAGGGAGTAGTCCAGTGCAACCCAGCCGCGAGAAGGCAGAGGCCGAGGTGGGGGTACGCCAGGGATTCCTCGCTTGAATGTGGTAGGGAAGTAAACAGTCAGTTACAACCCGACGCCGAGAACGGGAGTCAAGTGGTGAGCTTCAACGAGGAGCGCCACACCGAGATGAAGCTGAGTCCAGTGCAGCCCGGCACCGAGAATGAGGAAGCTGGGTGGGGGCCCACGAGGGGTCCCTCGCCGGGACGAGGGAGTCGATCAGCCAACGCCGAATGAGGAAGACAGCTGAGTGCAGCATGCCAACGACAGCCAGTCCGAGGACCTGTTAAAGGGCCACCCATCTCACCATACCTCAAACTACCTCCGGAACAACAACCCAGTAACAAATACAGATATGTACCGTCACCACTCAAGGATGTGTCCTGTCACCTAGTGTACCCAAGCCGTCGGAAACTTAGCTAGAACACTGTAATCGCCCTTGCAGGGTCAGTAATGTATTAATTAATTCTCGGAAAAGTAGTTGCATTGCTAGGAATGTGTGTATGTATTGCCAGTCAAATAAACCTGTGAAACCAAGACGTGATGACGTTATTATTATTTACTCTATTAAACATTCAAGGCATCTTATAGTCTGTGCCTGGTAAAATTAACTCATATCCTACGAACCATACTGTATCACACATGTGGGGAATAGCATCAACATTTCAAGATTAATATTACAGCAAACGGTACACTGTTGTAGGTAGTTGAATGACTAACTCGGCCGAGGGTCCCTTCCAAATATAATCTGGAAAATATTACCAAAATAACATACATATTGTAAAGTTGCATCGTCGATAAGAGATTTATAATCAGATAAAAATTATATCTGCAATTAGTTGCTGTTTACTTAAAGAAAATTCTATTGATTTAACAGCTAAAAAGGGAAATTACATTTAACTTATGTCCTAATGTCTTATTTGAAGTGTTATGATTAAAATAAAAAAATTTTTAAATCTGCATTTTGTTTCACAGATATTATACATGAAATTTGTGTAATATAATAATATAAATTCTAGTAATTTCGCAACGTGACTTGATAACTACATATGTAGTGGAATGATGAATGGTATTATCAAAGAAGGAGAATGAGAATTGATTAGAGAAATAATTGCTTCATAAATTTAGTATACACAAATAATATTAACGATATTAACGACATAAATGTTTAACGTTGCTAGTTACAGTTCCTTGCGAGAACTGACTTCAGTGTTAAGTGCAAAAATTCGTAATCGTTCTGAATGTGGTACTGTATTAACTTGAGTCAATTCTAGGTTACTCTTAACTAATTGAGATGATACTGGGCGCTTAGCAAAAGTTTTATTAAAAAACTTTCTAAATATGACATTCGAACTGTCCCGTTAAAACACGTACGAGTGTGTGTGTTTGTGTGTGAATGAATATGTGTGAATCTGTATGTACGTCGGTTGGCACGTGACTGATCGCGTGCTATACAGGTTGTACTGAAAATTCGGGTGAAATATTACACACGTTGTAGCAGTGACAATTTAAATTTCGGGTTTGCGACGCTATGAGTTGTCCAAGTTGGCACTGTATGCACCTGGGGGTTAGGCAATTAATCCTACTCGCCGCACAAACCAACACAGGAATTCTCCACCGCTTTCAAATGCAACACGCGCCACACTGGCATATCTGGACGAGACGCATTTGTTGGCCGTCAAAACTGAAGGATATACACGTTCGCTGAAACGGCAGAAAAGCATTCTCGTGCACAATTCTGACAACAGAATGTCAATAGTTATAGATATTTCCAGCCAAACTGTATCCTCGTCATCGAATGCACAGTACTCTGGACAGACGGTTGCGCGATTGTAATTTGTTTTCAGTAACGTGCGACACGGGTGTGCAGCGGAACGTTAAAACGACCACGCCTCGTCCAAGTGCAGCACGAATGCAATGGCTCGTACAATTCTGAACGGAGAAGCAATTAAAGCTAAACTATCTTAAACGCATGGCATGCCTGACTACCCTCACTATGGCAAGACTGCTTTCATGTGCATTTTTGAGTAAGAGCAACAATTTCTTTTGAAGGATGATATTTTACAGTAAATAATATGATAACACATGACGTAACAACACATTCTTTAGTCTAGAAGCCTACTTTTCCTAATCACGATAAACCTAGTCTTTTTTATTGTTTTCCTTAATTTATTCTTTCTATTACCAGCGTATCGCTCCGCAACATACGAAAGTAGTAATGGACTTGCTAAACCTTCATGTATTTATGAAACAACAGTTCTTAATTTTTATAAACATAAGTATGTCTCCCCTGTGGCAATTATTACTGCAATATTCAGACAAATAAGGGAAGGTTGCCTAAATCGTACCAGTTATTACATTATTGCATTCATTTCGGTAATTATTCAATGTTCTGCTCGATATTAATTTAGTAGAAAACATCATACATTTGTGCGTACATATTTACATAAATATGTCCAGTTAGCTGAAATAATGAGCCACGAAAAATGTTTTCTCTTGACTGGCTGCAATCAGTGTCATAAATCGTACTGCTACAGCAAAATTATTCTAATACTAAATTGTATCCATGTTAAAAACTATAAAGATGTTTTATGTTTATATTACCTAATACATATTACTCCCTAAATGAAACAAAATAATGCATATTTCATTTATATGCTACAGAGAATACGTACAGCTTGATTTAACGCCTGCGCAGGTTTCATGTGCCCAAGCGTGACACTGTAAACATTGCACCATATCTTCTACAATATTTTCCTCAAACACTGAACAAAACCGATCGTTTTGCACGAGTTCTATCGTTACATTGGATTCATATGAAGTAGAAGGTGTTTTGTTGTCTGGCATTGTTGTTTTTTTTTTATGTTCCTTTGGAAACGCAGAATTTCCCTTTCTTAGTAAATGTATTATCTGCTTCGCTAATCGTCTTCCTTCGTCTGTCATTTGCGGTATCAAGTCGCATTTGCACGGAATGCTTGTTAGTGCAACACTCTTACAGCACTTTGGAGAAATAGGTTCAGTAAGAACATTAGGATTCGAGACCATCTTCTGCTGCGTATCATTCCTTAATCCGCTACCTGATGGTTCACTGATGTTTTCTTTTGGCCCACATGAAGATGTATCCGTCACATTTTCTTCGGAGTGGCGCTCGTTTCTTCCAGATTTTCCGCTACTACGAAGTCGGAATCGTTGAAAATATTGCGGTTTAACGACCAGACTCCACAAGCACGGAATCCATTCGTGGCGTTCTGAATGGTCGCTGCCCTTACATTGGCCTGTGCTATAAAAGTTGGGAAACCGGATACTGCGTAAAACACAAACCGGAAATTTTTGAAGCCATGTGTCAACTGCGTGGGAGTGAAATGTTTCCAATGTCTTTAAGAAGGCCCTGTCTAGAGGCTACAGCCGATGAGTTGTGTGGCCAGGCAACTGCAGCATTATTATGTTCCGTAAACTGCACTTATATTTAATAATAACATACGCTGCAGTTTGTAATAAAATGATAACACTATATTAAAAAATGCATCCGGTTATTTTAATTGTTTAAAGCGTTCACGCATATAATCAGCAAAAGACTGGTTTCATTGTAATTTGCTTTGTAGTAAAATCTTAAATCGTACCGGTACGATTTGTAAAACTACGAGGTGGTACGACTTAGGCAACTTGTTATCAAACAAATAAAACTTATGATACATAACCTGAAACGGTATATTGTCAACTCTTAACGAGTTAAGAATACGAAGTGTTTCCTTTAGAATAATAAATACACTTAAATAACTATTACTAACTTTCGTGTTTCATACAGGCTTACAAATCCAGCTCTGAAACTACATCTAGAAGAACAAATAAACAAACACTTCGAAAACAACGTGAGGCGTGGTTCCGCAGTCATGTTATTCTTTGCAATGGCCATGAACAACAAGAGCTCCATGTATAGCCTCAATAGCGGAGTAGTATTCACCTTTAGTGAAATACAGAGGTGGTACGAACTAGGAGGCGGTACGAACTCAGCAACTTTCCCCTAAAACAGTGGCAGTAGACCTTACTTAAAAATTTTGTCTTTTATTATAAAGCGAAAGCATAAAATAATTTTTGCACAATTTACCTCTAGCGTTGTTGTTATACTTATCCTGATTGGTGTTTTATTTGAACTATTAACTTCCTCGGCCATGTTTTTTTTTCAACTTCAATTTTATAAATGTTTAAATAAAAAGCGCAATTCAGCTAAACAAAACTACTTGTATTTTTATAGGCAAATGTGTCAATTGCACCTTGTAGGACTCAGCTACTGGATTAATGTTTTGGGTAACTTCAAGNCTTGTAGGACTCAGCTACTGGATTAATGTTTTGGGTAACTTCAAGGCATAAAGCAAAAACGCTGAAAACTAATTGCTTAAATAAAAGTAAAGTTATTTCAGTCACCCATATTCAGTGGTAATTAGGGAATTTCATATATAAGGTAAGAAATATAAAGGTCCCTGTATTCTGTGGAGATGTAAATTTAATTATTTTACAATAACTGCGGTGCTACCAATTTAAAACTATGATTAAAAATAAAATTACTATTATCGATTTAATTAGTTTTGTTAAAAAAGAAAACAAATGCAAATGTTATGTTGCCTACTGAGGCTGNAAATTACTATTATCGATTTAATTAGTTTTGTTAAAAAAGAAAACAAATGCAAATGTTATGTTGCCTACTGAGGCTGCATGAGGCTCTCTTGCCTCGATGTATCTTTCACTGGGCAGAATGCAAAATGAACTTACGCAGTCTCAGCAGGCAACGGCTATTNCTCTCTTGCCTCGATGTATCTTTCACTGGGCAGAATGCAAAATGAACTTACGCAGTCTCAGCAGGCAACGGCTATTACTTTCCTGAAGATAAAGACTACGACGTCTGCCGGAACGCACGGACTATCTTCAACTTCGGCGCGGGGGAATAAGACTATTCACGGTAAAGTGAGCACTTTTCAGGGCCCTCCGAACCGGCATTAACCACTAATAATTTTTTTTTTATTGCAGTCTAAGGCGTAACCATTTGAGAGTGGTGTTTATTAGTCACATGGCAATTTTTGTATTAAAAAGTGGCGGGAAGATGAAAACTGGGTGAAAGAAAAAATTTAGCAGGACTTTAAAAAGTGCTTACCATGAATACCCTATGACAGCAATTATACAGTGATCACGAAGCTTGTAAACACTAGTGGGCTCAAAACTTATTATTAGTGTGGTTTTACGCCATAGTTCTGGCAGTAGTCCAATCTCGAGGAGTATTTTTAAAACTTAGGCACACAAAAATTACTGCTTACGTAGAATTCGAATCCAGGCGTTTGCAATTTAAGCGGATCGCCTTAACAAACACAGTCACCAGCAACAGTAAAACAAATAACTATCCAAACAGTTTGCTGCAAGTAATTTCTATAAACGGCAGTTGGTACAAACCGATAACATAAGGAACCACTGTAGGATCTCTTAATGATACTAAATTACATGCGCCCACTGGAAATCGACGTGCAACAACACTTCTGTCTTATCCTCTTCCTACAAAAAAATACAAATTATACTAACTTAAACTTCTAGCTACCCTTGCAGCAAGTAGTAGCCGAGTGAACTGCCGTAGTAACTACAAATTCGACAGGCATTCAAGAGAACACGGGATCGATTCTCGGGACGGCTGCTCTTATTTAAGCTATCCATGATTTTATGGTTTTCCGAAAATCTTCTAGGCATGCTGGTCCGGTGGTGTAACACTGGCCGTTACCTATTAATTCTCCGTTTCTGCTTGTTATAACAACTCGTTCCGTCTCTAATGACCTCTGAGCACACCACCTACCTGCCAATACACTAGAATTTCGTACAATATGAGCCCGGATCAGTTATATCAATCAGTAAAATACCATTCAATGAATGTCAGTTTCTAATCTGCTGCCAACTGGAGAACAAAGAAAATTAACTGGGAACAAGTGGCATTGGAATTCTTGACCCTCATTGGGAATAACAGATAATTCGGTGAAATTCAGCCACCATATTAATTAGTTATCTGGTACTGGTTATCAGTCGCTCAATTTTTAACTGTTTTCACTGATTTTCCTTAATTCTCACTGTTTAAAATTTAGAGTGCAGCATCGTCAAATAAAAGTATTTACTTTGTTTTTGACTATACATACGCAAGTTAAACCTGTTCACAGAGACGTATGTGCAACAAGAAGTGTAAAATAATTTATTATTAAATTAACTCATTATTTCAAAGAGTTTACCACCTTGCAAAATTAAAAAATTTTCTAGCACTATAACTCTGGTTTACAAAAATCTTTTTACGTGACATTTGGAGCAAGACTGACTAAAAATCAAGCTACTGATGTCGCCAAGACTCGTGATGGCTCGCAGCGCCGTGGTGAGGAAGGGCTGTCGCAAGGGGGGTTAGGGGTTTAGAAAGGCAATGGCCTCGCCTCCACGACGTGCTACGTGTCTTACAAAACACACTACCACTCGCTCCACGCAGTAATGAAGGACTGTGTACAATGGCGAGTAGCACGCAAGGAAAGAGAAGTCATCAGAAGTGTTGTAGAAGCTTGTGATGAAGAGGCAAGGAATAAATATTTGTTGGTTCCTATTAACAAAGCTACAGAGANTGTTGTAGAAGCTTGTGATGAAGAGGCAAGGAATAAATATTTGTTGGTTCCTATTAACAAAGCTACAGAGAGAGCTTCAAAGTACATGGCAGTAAGTAAGGCGTATATCGAAAGAATTTGCAAACAAAGCAGAGAGAGACCTGGTGAGCCTCAAACAACTCCAGGAAAGCGAAGGTAAGAACACAATGCTTACACTGTTCACCGTATCTCATATTAAAGTCAGACTACCTGCAATTATTTTGTGCAATCGAGTCCTCAAAACAGGCTGACTCTAAGGCGAACTCTTGCTCACTCCTCACTAGCTTCGTCACCTGTACCCACAAGGCGCTCAACATGCATGCTGTCTCTCTGCCGGCGAATCGCCTACACGTGACTTTCAGAAGTTAACCTATTTATTTTAAAGGCATACTTATAATAAGAAAGTACTATATGTTTCTGAAGACAACACTTAAGTGTTTTTATACAAAAATCTGTTCCTGAAACTGTTTCTGAAAGCACCCATTTTAGCAATTTTTACGTCAAAAATTATTCTTGGAGTTTAAATGAGAACTTTAAACATGGTGTTTGGACGCCCCTACAAAATATTCAGCTGTTAAGGAATAATGTTTTTTGTGCCAAATTCTTGTAATGCACTTCACGCGCCAGACAGTCGTAGCCCTTATTACGTCTGCAATGTGATGAATTTATGTTACTTTTTAGTCACTTTTACAGGTGAAGATAAATACCTCGCGTAACAGCATCAAAGCAAGCTTTATTTTTTTGATTGAACTGGTATGCTTTTCAAACATTGCACNATAAATACCTCGCGTAACAGCATCAAAGCAAGCTTTATTTTTTTGATTGAACTGGTATGCTTTTCAAACATTGCACTAATAGTAAAGTGTCATCCGTGACTTTTCAGTAATATTTGCAAGTAATATATTCAGTCAACCAAAACCATTCAATATATTTTATTAAAAAATTGTAAATTTGTCGTAGTCCTCATAATTATTTTACTGCAATTTGTAATGTACATGTTGAAGGTACTTGTTATTGTATTTGAATACTAGAAGTCACTGTTAAAGTTTACTAAATACGGAAATTTTTATATTGATCTTAATTGCGCAATTCGCAGTCCAAAAGCTAAACTATATATGATCAAGTCCCTTAACTGTTTTAGTGAAAAGATGTTATACTTGAAGCTCGTAGCCTCATTACCTATAAAAAATTGCCGGCGAGCCTTGAAATGACCGTAACACCAGTAGTGAAACTTCCTGCTGGCGCAGGGGCTCGGCCACGGTGCGTAATTTATGGCCACTCTTTGGGCGAGTCCTGACTTCTTTATTTCATCTTTTCACTAAAACAGTTAAGGGACTTGAACAAATCACTTACTTTCTTTAGGGAAATCACCTCACAGAGTTGTCATTTTAACATCTTCCGTGAATTGATCATCTACCCTAGGGATTTGATCAAATCTCCGGTTTTATCATCTCTCTGCGATATACAGGCAGCGGCAGAAATAACTCCCGAATTTGAACGGCTAATAAAAAATACACAAACGATTCTAGTCAAAATTTTATTAAACCATCTAAAAAAATTATTTTTGCCTTTTAGTTTAATTTAATTTTTTTCATTTTCACTTAATCTTTAAACATAATATTTTTTTAATTTTCACTTAATCTTTGAAAACAATCTTTTTTTAATTGACACTTAATTATTAAACATAATCTTTCTTTTAATTTTCACTTTTTAAAAATAATCTCACTCAAATGCCAACCGTGACATTTCTGAAGCCTCATTCTGAAATTACGCATTACTCTCCTCGTCATCTCTTGTGGAATTTCCGCGACTTCGTGTCGGATNCATTCTGAAATTACGCATTACTCTCCTCGTCATCTCTTGTGGAATTTCCGCGACTTCGTGTCGGATAGCAACTTTTAGTTCATCGATTGTCATCGGTTTGTTTTTGTAGACTCTACTCTTCAGGTAACCCCAGAGAAAGAAGTCACAGGCGGTAAGATCGGGTGAACGAGCTGGCCACGGGATGTCGCCTCGCAGTGAGATTAAAGGCCCTGGACACATTTGTCTTAGGACTGCCGTAGATTCTCTTGCTGTGTGAGCGGTGCCACCATCCTGTTGAAACCATACAGCAGGATTTACACGTTCATTCAGTTTCGGCTCCAGGAAGTTGTGTAGCATCTCTACGTAACGATGAGACGTTACTGTAACTGTTCGTCCTTACTCCTCAACAAAATACGGGCCTATTATTCCAAAGTCTGCTACAGCACACCAAACAGTGACACGTTGGCTATGGAGAGGTCGCTCACGAAGTTGCCGAGGATTATTTTCTGCCCAATATCGAAAATTCTGTTTGTTGACGAATCCTGATAAATGAAAATGTGGTTCGTCACTTGAGAGCACAACTGCGTCTGTTGGAATGTTTTCCAGGATATCCTGTCAAGATGCAATACGGTTAGCCCAATCACGTTCACTAAGTTCCTGCACAACCATGATTTTGTACAGATGAAAGTGGAGGTCTTGGTGTAACATTCTTCTCACACTACGATCAGATATTCCCAAGCTGGCAGCGTGCCTACGGGCTGGACGTCTTGGAGATTTGGTAACTGCTTGTTGGAGTAATTGAACGTTTTGTGGAGTTCGAGCGCTGCGAGGTCTACCTGGCGGTGCATTTTTTAAAACCGAACCTGTGACTCTAAAATGTTTAACCCACAATAGAACGGTTTTCCTGTCAGGGACTGCACCGTGCCGACCTATTTCGAAGCACGTACGAAATAATCTCTGCGTTGTGATTACAGAATCGCCATTTTTAAAATAGGTTTCAAGGACGAACGCACGATGTTCACCACTCCATGCCATTGTGGCGACTGAAATGGCAGCAGTGGTGCTGCACTATGACACAACCCCGGGCCGCCTACCACCACTAGCGCTGAGCCCATGGCGGTGGCAAATTCGGGAGTTATTTCTGCCGTTTCCGTATATATATATTAAATATCATAAAATATTATATATATATATCATTTTCTACCGGAAAAATTATTTTGTGGTACTTTTACACATACAGGTTGTTATGCGCACATCAAAACTTAATTTAAAACATTTTTTTTTAAGAAAAGGTCTTTAATATTTGGTTTTATTTACCTATATCAAACAAAGAAATATGGTAATAAATTCGAGTATTTCAAAGAGGACATATTCAGAGAAAAGTGAGATTAGTTCATTCTTACATTTACTTATTGTTCAGAAACTTTGGTACATGCATTAACGGTATACATTTATATATTTATAGTAAAACATAAACAAAGTGCCTAGAAAATAAGTTTATGTATCAATTTTTCTGTCATTTCAGGCCAAAAAACTACGAAAATAGTTATGGATAGCTTCGACAGGCGTGTGATAAAGGACATTATTAAATAATTTTACGTCGTCCAAAAAATTGTAAAATCGTACCAACTGTAGGTAAACTTATGCCATTTCTGCGTGAAAATATTGGGTGGAATTGGAGTCAGTAGCCCCTACAGTTAATTTACACGGCAAATTCGACGACAGGTGATTATTACGGGCAGATGAATGCTCTGAATTTTGATAAGTGTATTTTGCAGCAAGTTTTACCAAATCTGCCACCAAATTCCGTGATAGTTATGGACAATGCACCATATAATTCGAAGCAAGTAGAAAGGCCACCGTTAAAATATGACGCAAAGAAAGAAATCGTGGCGTGGCTACAAGGAAAAGAGGTCTCTAGCGACGAAACAATGAGAAAAGCTACTCTCATTGATTGCTTGAAAACCATCAACCAAGGAAAAAAATATTCGCTGTCGACAGGATATTCCTGCAACATGGCCATGCCGTACTTAGATTGCCCCCTTAAATGTGCGATTTCAATGCCACATAACTATCCTGGGCTAATATTAAACGCCACATCAGAGCTCACAACACGATTGGAGATTTATCACTGCAAGTTTTACAGAGGCTTACAATAGAAGCCGTAGAAGCCGTAACGAAGGAAGACTGGTTGGGACATTGCAGTTACTTTGAAGGAATTGAAGAAGACTACTAGAAGAACGACTGTCTCATGGAGTTAGCAGTAGATGAGTTCTTAATCAAACTGGGCAGTGACAGTAATGACACAGATGATGAAAGAGCAAAACATTCAGACCATGATAACTGCAGTGAGCAAGAAATTTTCAGTGAATATAATAGCGACCGCTCTTGCTTAGCTCAGTCGTTGTAAATATTGAAACTTGATTATATCTTGTTGATGTATGTACTCTACAGTGTCATTAATTTGTTTTGCTAAATCACTTATTAATTAGTGAGCTATGAATAGTTTTACTTTTCCCTAAGCTTCCTCAAAAATATTGAATAAACGTTTTTAACAAGGCTATCTTTAGACATATACGTAGTAATTGTTATCAGTTAGTAATATTGCTATCCACTTTTATTTGTACCTATACATACATAATTTTCATTTTATATTTACTTATATTATTACATACAATCTTTTTTGTCGAAAATAGTTTTAATTCTGAATATTTGTAAATAAGAACATTTAAACCCCAATTTTTCAGTATAATTTCCCTTATTTTGACTTTTTTTTCCTCACACCACGATCACTGCTCATTCTTAGAGTCACAATGTACCTTAAAATTATATGCTCATGTCTTCTTCAGTAATAATTGGTTACAACTGAATACTTGTAACTCAGTATTTTTCATTATTTATGCTTATTTGTCACATCAGAATCTTGGATCTTTATTGTTTAATGTTATCATCATGTTGTTCTAATAATATACTATCAAACTGTATTCAGTTGTTACTAACTTTTTAAATTATAATACTTGTACATTGAGGGTGGTTAAGTGATTATCTCACTGCAGTTTTTTAATTTTGTGTTTTGGAGGCCTAATGATTTCTTTATTTTTATTCATCGTTATTTGCCTATTCAATCTATGGTGAGTAATTTTAAGTTTTCTAATATAACACTTGTAAATTAGTGTTGTAAACTATTCACGTTATTTAATTATTTTAATTGGTTTGACTTCTGGAAATTACTTCTTGTAAAAAGTATTCAGTTCGAAATTTTGTAACAGTATGTCAAAAGCCGTGGTTGAGGCAGTTCGCCTGCAACCACTGTGATACGGGTTCAGTTCCTGGCGATGTCAACCGGAATTTTTGCATGTGGCAATCGTGGTTGGTGGGTTATCTCGGGGTCTCCCGTTTTCCCCACCTTGCGTTCAGGCGCTGCTCCATGTCCATCTCATTTCATCCACACAACATAGGCTCTGAAGACCTCTCTTATACTAAGACTCGTCCAAACCCATCAATCAATCAATTAACCTTTGTTTGTCATAATACTTTATTGTTATTTCACGTTACCAAATAGCTTGTACATATATTTAAGATAGAATTATTACTGTTTTTGTATTTGTTTATTGAAATGTATGCATATTTACTGTACTTCAGTGGTAGAAAAGGCAAACATTTACTTAACTGCGCCAGCAGAAAATAAAGACAAAATAAACAAATTACAGACAGTAAGACTGCTTACAACTTTAACTCAGTGGCATTTTAAAAATTTTAATTACATGTAGACTATTTTTAATTCCGCTTTTTAGGAATATTCTACTGACTGGCGAACAAATAAGTTAAATAACTTCGTAACGATATGCCTATCGATTGTATCACCAACCTCTTCAAACCATATTTTCGCACAATTGTCTCGCTTGCTGGTTTTTGGTGTTAATGCGTATATAAAATTGTGCAATTACATTGAAACTACTTCATTTATGTTAAATTGCTTTTGCTGGTAGCACTTGATACTAAATAAAATATTTAGACAAACTGAGTAAAAATACATATTATTAATTTTTTGTACTGACTATGATGAGGTTATCCCCACTCACCTTTGTAATAATTTCGTATTCATGGCAACCAATTTTTTAAAATGTGTAGCTCAAAAAATTAATACATCCACACTTGGCCTGGGACTTAAACCCAGAGCATCTAGTACCGTACGCTGGCGCGCAACAAACTATGCTACAAAACAAAAATGTCGGAAATAGACGTATTGATGTACCTTTCAAACTCTCATGCTTTAAGTGGTCAGTCGATAATTTTCAGGACGCGTAGCACATCGTTCAACGGTACAACTTGGTTTTTGCTGCAGNGCGACATGTCAAACCCCTTGCCTCCGAGGAGAGTGGGAGGTGAACTAGGACTAGGGGGACCAGCCCTCACAACGTTTGACGCTAACATAATTGGTGTTAATCATCTACGGTAAGTATAGTGCGAGGTGAATTATTTTGCTTTTCATGTGATGTTGAATGGATTTTTACCACTTAAAATCCCCGCGTATGTAAAAGGGAGGACATTCTGTATTTTGAACCTTCGCTAGTGTAATAAATTAATTCCGTTTGTATTTATTATTTTTTTATTTGTGATAAGTCAAGAATGATATAAATAAAACTAATTAAATGTGCATGCACATAAGAAAGAAGTCACAGTGACTGAGGTTTTTGATGTGCTTACTAGAAATATGTGGGGCCGCGGTGGCTAAGCGGTTAGCCAGCTTGCCTCCTACCATGGCGAACCGGATTCAATCCCCGGCCAGGTCATTCCCGGATTTAAGCACCTGGGAATCGTACCAGAAGATACCGCTGGTCAGCATGTTTTCTCGGGGATCTCCCGTTTCCCCCGCCCTTTCATTCCGGTGCTGCTCCATACACACCTCCATCACCTTAATCGGCTCTCAAGGCCTCGATGTTATGAGCCGCCCAAATCTCTTCACTTACTCTCTAATAATATTGGTACACTTTCATTTAACACAACTTAAATAGAAACTTTGAAAAAACTATCTAAACATACGGAAGAAAGATGAGAACGAATTTGTATTTTAGATATCTCCATTTTCAGACTATGTTCTGGGACGTAAAAAAATGCACGTTAATTTGGTTCTTCGAAAATAAAAGGTACTATATTATGGTTACTTGCTTGTTTGGTTCCTGCTCGCATGTGAACTATGGTTCTATTTCCAAGCCAACACCGAGCATGCAGCGTTTCAATTTGGAAAACGTCATCATCTGTCAGTCAGAAAAAAGCATGCTCTCTGAAGATATTCCTTTCCAAATTTGAAATTTTGCTTCAGTGCGCACGTCTTGGTCAAATGAGCTCCGGTATAGCATACCGGCAAGGCTGTGGTTTCATCAAATTCGGGAAGAATTTACAAACCTATATTTGTAGGGTAGGTAGGCGGCAGACGCTACGCTCCGCAGGGGAGAACTTTGGGAAGCTGTGTCTGTTGCTACGCAACGAGGAAACGACACTAGGAAGAGGAGGGCGACATCATGTCGTATCTGCCTGAAAACACCCACGCAGTAGCTTTTTGAAAATGTACACTCGTTGGAAAACTCTAGGAGAAATCTTTGGCTCTTTGAAAAAGATTAACATTACAAAAACAAGTTTGAACCATAAAATCCACGTACGAAAACTTTCTTGCTTTCAGAAACTTTAATTAAATTATTATTTTTTGTTACTGCAGAGCTACCTTTGTAAAGTATTTAACAGATACTGCGTGTTAAGATTACTTTACCGCGATCTCTCCTATGTACACTGTAAATAATGTTCGTGAAATTGCATCCGCAGGACAGTGTAACTTTAGACAAGAAGTTTTGTAAAATTCTCGAAATAACATGACGTTGTAATCTAAATCACCANCGCAGGACAGTGTAACTTTAGACAAGAAGTTTTGTAAAATTCTCGAAATAACATGACGTTGTAATCTAAATCACCAAGCCTGTATCTGTGAAATTACGTAAAATAGTGCGTGCTAATTTACAAATGATGTGCGTATTCACAACTTAATTTTAGTGTGGTAAAACACCGAAGGCTTGTTGAAATTACCGCGTAGTTGCCAGTGTAAATATCGATAAACACATAAGGGGACATTTACACATGTCTTATTATATCACCTCACAATGAACAAATAAGATGCTTCAAAATAACTCCTTTAATATCTGCATGGAATCTCCTGGATATAATGTAGTATTAATATACGCGCTGCGTTAATTTACCTCGTCATCGACTATTTTAATACATGGGAAGTTGCATATTTAAATTATTTCCTCATGTTAATATTATGTACCATAACATCTTTGTAAAATTATGTTAAATTGCCGCTGTCAAATTATACATGTTGATTAATTTCACGAATTCATATTAGAACAAAGCGTAAAACACATCAATATGGAAAATGTANCCAAATTATACATGTTGATTAATTTCACGAATTCATATTAGAACAAAGCGTAAAACACATCAATATGGAAAATGTAATTTTACATATTCTTTTGGGTTTACTGGCAAATACACCGACAAGCAGTGCAATATGAAAATCTGCAATTGTTATATGTGAAACTACTTAAACATGTGTGACTTCTATCACAAATATTGATTTCTGTTTTTTTTTTTACAATTGCATTTTATTGCGCTTAAACAAAGCTGTCATTTTGGAATCATACAATCATTGCTTGTGTTAATTTTGCAAAATCGTTTTAAATTGAAAATAAATGTGTGTAAATTTACAACTACAGTGTGAAAATATTATAACGTTGCATAAGTGCCTTAANTTTTAAATTGAAAATAAATGTGTGTAAATTTACAACTACAGTGTGAAAATATTATAACGTTGCATAAGTGCCTTAAGGTAAAGGACAAGTGGGAGGTAGTGTGATTCTCTGTCGCCCAGAGCGCACTGCCAACTGATTTGTAAATNAATAAGATGCTTCAAAATAACTCCTTTAATATCTGCATGGAATCTCCTGGATATAATGTAGTATTAATATACGCGCAGCGTTAATTTACATCGTCATCGACTATTTTAACACATGGGAAGTTGCATATTTAAATTATTTCGTCATGTTAATATTATGTACCATAACATCTTTGTAAAATTATGTTAAATTGCCGCTGCCAAATTATACATGTTGATTAATTTCACGAATTCATATTAGAACAAAGCGTAAAACACATCAATATGGAAAATGTAATNTTTGTTTTAATAAAACTAACTTTGTAATTCATTCAGAGAAGAAAAACGCACATTATTAAGTAAAAATGGAAATTTTAGTTTTTAATTAATTAATTAAACTATTAAAGAAACTGACTACTGTGACGTATTTTACACTTAAAAAAATACAATAACTTATCTTTCATATGAAACTCAAGCCATATTTTTCTAACGATTTTGGAAATATGTACAGTACTTTTTTAAGTGTTCTGCATTTACTGTGTTGATGGTTGCATCACTATAAGGAGATCCACTTTACTTCTACCTTAATAACTCTATTTAAGGGTTAAATAACATGCATTAGGTTGTAAAAATGTACATGCTCACTGAGTGGCAATTTTTGCCGCCACATGCATGCTGTGTATAAGTACAAATATTACGTCACTGTTTTTGTAATCTACGTCGACATAAATAAACCTACAAAGTTACTCGAAGTTACAAGCACCCAGTACGAATGCTTACATTTCTGCAATGGCTCAACATACACAACAGTGTGCACAAATTTTCAGAAACAATGTTGGGATATTTTTTAATCCTGTTCTTGTCTTCTCACCACCGCAAATGTGTTAAATTATGAATAGGACGCTAGATAACATTACCCCCGCAATTAGTGGCAATTTGTGCTGCCACAAACGTTCTGCGTAAAATTACACAGATTTTTTATTTTTCAGTGTAATTTGCTCTACCTTCGTGGATGTTCTACTGCCTGCTGGTAATCTTCGTTAATAATTCAGCGTTTAAGACATTTCGTTTTATATTTATAAAAAACACGTCAAGAACTTCAATAATTTTTTAGCATGAGGAAAGGGACGTACACGGGATATTTCTGAACTCTCTGCCTAGCTGTAAACCACAGCATTTGTGGACAGAAAACAACACAAAATTCCAGTTGACTGGTGTCCGGAAAAGTCATCATGTTAATACAAAAAAAATAGAATATATTGCAGAAGAGCCAGGAGTTACAGAACGGTCTGTCCGTACTTGCACTACGAGTTGCATATCACTAGGCGCTGCAGTCAGCCTACAGCTGTTCAGTCCCGATAGTATTCCACTTGTGCGTACTGACAACTGCGTACCACCGGCGTTAGTAAGCATTTCCCAACCGCGTGTCTGTACTATGAGATGATCTTCCTGAATGTGTTTGTATTTATTTATACCAAAATTAGATGTTTTAATGTATAGGGGGTTCATAAAAACCCCGCCCACGCTACATAATCCACAGCTGTAGAAAACGCAACTATTAATATGTAAGAAACATTTAACACATTATTACATCATAAGTCCCTCTTTCACTACACTGAATATATAGTATCGTTTTCTTGGGGGATGCCATATTCAAACACAGTTGACATTAACCACAATTATTTTAGAAATATTTAACTCAATCTGTAACCACATTTTCTGAAAACATCCAGAAACTTTAAACCATTCGTTAACCGATTTCCCGAAACTTGTATTTATGGAATTTTGTACTTATCTATATTAACTTTTAGGTGACATTTATAACAATTTCCTACTGTTTGAGGCTTCACTTTATACTATAACTACTAGGTAAAGACTAATTAGGAAGGCAAAAACCTGGCAAAAACTGTAATGCCATGGGGATCTCAGTCAGAATATACAATAGTGATAAAGTACCTATGAATGGAATAAGTGAAAATGTGTAATTTATACAAGCATAAACATGTAATTATCAATTCTTACTTAAATAAGTATATAAGTGAAATAGACCTACTGATAATGTCATAAGTTTGAATATTGTACTTAAAATAAGACGTCAATTCATAGAACTCGTACTTCTTTTTTCGCTGCACGTTTAAGGCCAGAGGTATATTTATTGATTTAAAAACCGTTAGATAAACCAAGAAGTTACAACAAAGAGGCGTTCCGAGTTTCGAGTAAAAATACCCTTGGTGATTGCTTATTGTAATATTTATAGAGAAAAAAAGTTTCGTTTATGACGTACTGTTAATAATGAGGGTGTTACGTGCTGTTGACCGAGATGAATGTTTTAGATAATTTTGTTTAATGACGGTAGAAAATACTAGAAATAAACAAACTAAGAGCTGAAAATATGATTTTTGTAATGCGATCTGAAATGTGCTAAACAAAATTAGTCTAAATATATTGCAGAACAGATTTATACAAGCAACACAAGCGAGATTGTGACAAGTGGCAGTGATGAGCAGCGAGATTTAATGAACTCCGCGAGTTTCAATTAATGCCACAGCGAATGCATGTTTACGCGACACAAAACCCGTTTTAAAGGTTACAGACTTTATTCAACTGTAGGTATGCGCCCACACATAAATTACTGATGGTGTACGATATCGCCAGGGCTTATTTTACAGCCCACGTTTTTAACAAACATGTATACATGCAACAAGCGAACATTGCTATATTCATATCATAATTATTTTGATGCAAACGTTTTCCAGGGAATACAAATTCTCCACCTGTTGCTTAGGTGTTTTGTTATTGTGGAAAATAACATAAAATTTTCATTCGTGAAACACAATTTAACAACAAAGTAGTAGTAGTAGAATCCTGAAAATACAAATACATAGAAGTTAAGGTAAAGGTCAAGTGAGTCGCCCAGAGCGCACTGCCAAATTATTTGTAAATACTTCCAAACCATCCGCTAGATTGCACCACAGTCGTATTCATTCCCCCTCCCCAACGTTACTCTTTCCCAGTCAGCTTGTAATCCATTCTCAGAACCACGGAGTTTCAGAGAGCAGGTCAGGTCATCCGCCCTCCTCTCTAATGACCCCTCGCCACTAGCAGATTTCTCTCTGCGATAACAACAATGTGTTGAGAGCTACCAGCAAGACTGCTAGCAAAGGGAGGTTGGCCCTCACCAGTCGCGACCGCAGCTAAGGGNCTACCAGCAAGACTGCTAGCAAAGGGAGGTTGGCACTAGCCAGTCAAGACAGCAGCTTAGGGTGAAATTTGTATCTAATACTCGTTTGCACGTTGGTACAGCTACTGTTTTGCAATATATATCAAACATATTCTTTCTTTGATATATTTATATTACTGTCACGAAAGATATTTACATAAAAATTAAATCTTCATTAGCTTATGCAAAAAAAGTTAGATGAACATAGCGTTTCATGCGCATGGAATCATTCCGCAGAATATCCTCAAGGAATTAGCTAAAGATAACTGATTAATATTAGTCAGGCCTAATAAAACAAATATACTGAAATTAAACATGGGCCCAATTTTTTTACTGTCGGAATAAATCCTCTAGCGGATTGTTCTGATGCTTCCATTCCGGTAACGAGTGTTGCGATTCCAAAATATTAATTTTTGAGACGACTAGTAACTATCGAAATAAAATGTATAGAATTTTTGAAGAATCTGTTTTACAACTTGGCATCGTTGCATTACGTATGTCGCCACCGAAGCTGAACCAATCACGTTAAATCTGTTGTAGGAAAATTTGCTTTAAAATACATTAATGTATATTTTATTTATTTGTAGATAATCCGGAATAAGTAATTGTAACTCCTTTAACGACGAAACTATTAACCGATAAATTATAAATAATGAATTCAGATACTGGTAATCCACAGGAACACTTATTTTTCATGCAGATTTGTTTTTTTCCTAAAAGAACTTGTATTGATGTAACTACGCTAATATTTGCCAATAAAATAACTTAGTCCATGAAAGAACACGTTAAAGAGTTATCTCATATTGCCGCTAGATAAAGGTTTTGTATTAATTAGGAATATTTTTAAGAAATTTTTATATTTAAATACTGTATCGTAACTTTATTTACGAAAGAACAGTAAAACGCTTTACCATACTGTAACAAATTATAAAATGCAAATTAAAAAGCAACACTATAACCATTTATATTTTTTGGGTGTAAATATACCATAAAAAATTTTTTTCTAAAATTCCGGCTATGGATGTAAACTATAAAAAAATTTTCATTTATGTTTGCATGTGTAAAACAAATGTATTACGTTTCGATTCACAGTACTAACTACGTTTCACAACTACAGCTTTTCTTGCAAAATTTATTTCGTTATACATTTTATTTTTCATCAGTTTCGTATGATATTTAACATGATATTCTTAGCAATTCTATCAGTTTTTACCCACCAACTTATCTTTGTTTACATGATTTTTTCATAGATATGTAAACGCCTTGATAATTTGATATTTTGTAACAATTTTACATTGCTTTGTTAATTATATTTATATTAAACCACGCGCGAGTGTATTTTAAAGTTTCCTACATCATACAAAGGATTATAGAAAAATCTGAGTGTAGAGGAATGGCGATTCCGGCAGCTACCTAGCTGTCGGATTCATTTCGACACTTCATGGACCGATTCCGGTATACAATTCCGCTATCGAGTATTCAAAAATTGGCTCTAGGCATTCCTATAGCTGAATGGCGTCTTTCCTCCAAAGGAATAATTCCGGTAGTTTCAATAATTGGGCCCCAGGTAGAGTTAAACCGCGGCCCGAAACTAGCAATAAATGACACACGGGCGGCCCCAAGACTCGGGGGAGCGCTGCGTCGCAGTGACATCACGTGCCACCCTCCGGAGTACCTTTACTCGAAACAGGCGAGAAAGCCCAATCTTCTTCTCTCGTGGTCTTGGGTTAGCATTACTCCGCCCATGTGTATGACAACACACATGCCGGTATGGAAGATAGGCACATTGGAAAAGCCAATAATACATTTTTGTAAACCTTTCACTATTGATTACATAGGTTGGGAGCATTTAAGATTCGCTATTTTTACTTGTATATAAAATTATGGCTGTATCATTCGATAATGAAGCTGATATTGGCAGTGTTTGTTTCCGGGAATTTGACCTAGAACCCTGTTATTTTTCAAGAGGTTAGTGCATAATGTTTGCACCAAATATCTTGTTCCGTAATAATATAATGTTAACAAAAAAATTTTTGTATTAAGAAATGTAGTGAAAATGTTTTTTAAAAACATCGGCCGGGTTTTTTCGTCTAATTATCTGTTGATACAATAGTACTTTTAACGTTGTGTTAATACGTATTTTGGTAATATTTTGATAAGCATTTTATGTAAAATTTTCTCGCTAAATGTTTTGTAACAACGAATGATTTTATTTGATGGACTGTATAAGTGATGATAACTCACCACCGGACAAAATCGTGCACAAAAAACATATTCATTAATGTAACCTGCAAATATTACACTTTAAATTGCTAGGGATATTTAACGAGGAACCTATGTTACTTGTGTCGTCAGCGTGAACGTACAAATATAAACTGCCATATTTTAATCTGTAAACGTAAGAGTAAAATAGCATTATAATAAGTTTCTAAAAAATGTATCACAACAAACTTCTGGAGCTTTTTGTATTGCATTTATTGTACGTAACATTTGTTTTTCTCTGTGCACTATAAATCGAAAGTTTATACTGGGGTTTAAAAGTGTGTAAGAAAGACAAGGCTGCTGCCTCAACTTCGCCACCAAACAAATGACTCATAAATAAATAGGATTCCTCGAAATTTTTCTTTACCTCTAATTTTAAAAAGTTATTTCTTTTCCCCGGGCATAGTAATGACTAATGTAATGGTTTATAATTTACAATGTTCATATTTAGTGAAGTGAAAATAGAGCTGTTATACCTCAAAAAATACGTAAGACTTGAAAATAAAATTTTTATTAAGAAAAAACAAGTAACATGTATGTTAACATATTTGTTCAGTAAGTTACTTTTACGTTATATGAAAAGCAGGTGATTATTTACGTAAACGGTTTAAAGTACAAATAGCCTTACAAAACTGTTGTGGACAGAAAATTAAAAAATTTACTTAAATCAAGTGACTCTTATAAATAAACTAAGTTACGTTTCCACTGCATAGCAAAAACTGAATTTTTTCTTGTTTCCACATTTTTCAAAAGTTTTAAATGGAATTTGGAAAGAAAGACTTTGTGGAAGGCTTTGGTAAGTAATTCGTGCTCGAGAACGCAGTTCTTCAGTTATGTAATGCGCGTGAAGAAGCAGTATTTTTATAGCATGTCAGTTTTCCTCGCATACCTTACTCTTCTTGAAGAATTAGTCTTATGTGTTATGTGTATTCTTATGTGTACTGTTGTGTATCAGGTGTGTGCGATACCAGTATTTACCTACAGGGACTTATATTTGCATCTATACGTACATATACCATGTATGCATGTATGTTTCCAACCAACAACATTTCCGACATAGCCATCTGACAACACCAAATAAGGTACTGAATCAGATGTAACATTTTCAGTCTTTCAAAGTTTTTGAATTAGCCTGAAGACATTTTTTTAATCGATATATCCAAGCATTTTAAACGTTTCTTAATTTTTTTATTCACAAAAAAACTTTTGTTTGTAAACAGGATGTAAACGACCCTAAATAATCTGGAGTTGTAATTTTTCTCGCTGATTGAAAAATAGCAGCCGCCTGGTTCGAAAGTAATTTAATGTGAAATGAATAAATATATTACTTATTTTGTCGTTGAATAAAAGTACAACAAAATTAGCGAATGAACCAGTAAGACTGTACATGACAAAAGATTTGATCCTTCTCTAGTAACTTTGTGGGCCAGTATTGTACAATAAAAGCAGAGGGCGTGTTTGCTGAAGAGAGTAAAAATTGTCTCAAAATTAACAAACAGTACTCCTACATGTAATGCTGAAAATAAAATATATATTCTTGCCAGATACTTCGAGAAGCTTCCGTAAGGTAATAAGAATTAAAAGAAAAGGGTCTGATGATCAGTTCGGGATTGCAACAATTCTTACGTAAAACTTAAATTAAAATATAGAAAAAATTTGTATTTAATTAAAATGTTTTGAAAAATATTATCAATCATTTAATAAATAATGAAAAAAAAATTTAATTGCTGTCATTACTTCCATACGAATTTTTTTTGTTTTCTTGGTATAATACAGCAATTCGCTTATTTCCTTCACGCTAACCTTCACACATGGAGTCTGTTACCGAACCACAGCAGGAATGGCGGCCATGGCTATGCTCCGTAACATGCATACCCAAATGGCCACATTCCGATACCTCTACAATGCGCAGAATGAGCAAACAAGAAGTTCCTACCCATACAAGAAGTCGCATATGTGTGGAGCTGCGTCATTCTACTTCCGGCCAATCTTCTGCACTGACTGCAACGAGGCCAGGAGCACGAGTACTTTAGACGATGACGTCACGTTGGCGGCAAATTGTAGTGTATGCTACCTTTTTTAGTCTGCTTTCACTTGGTCGCAACACACCTGGCAGCGCACCTAAACCAGACTGCACAACAAGTAGTGACACTCGTGCTGGCCAGACTATTAGTGTGAGTCCCCCTCATCCTGTCCCTTCCCCCTAGTATAACATTACAGTCGCTTCAAATGCTTGTCCGACAATTTCCGTACAGTCAGGCTGTTCATGCGGACTATTCGATGCATTTTATTCCAGTGGACAAAAGATTACAGCTCGAAATTAAAATAACGCGTATTTAGTTTCTCTTTGAACAGAGTATAAAATATTTACTTTAGAAGTAAATTGTAACGTCTATGTTCTTACATGAAAAAATTATACTTAAAGTTATTTTCAATCATGGCATATTACAAAAACAAATTGAAAAGTTGACAAAAATATTATTCAAATCAGTATATAATACGTTTACAGTACTTTCAGGCTATAACTCTATGACTTTTATAAAATTACGTACATTACTCGTATCACATATAATACACTGAAGATCCAAAAAACGGGTACACCTGCCTAATATCGTGTAGGCCTTCGGCTCCGAAAGCCCATATCAATGATGGTCCGTTGAATAGTTCGCACGCTGGCACTTGTTGATGCCCCAGCATTGAAATCTGCGCCAATTTGAGGAAGGGTTGCACGTCTGTCACGTTTAATTATTCTCGTCAGTCGTCGTTTGTCCCGTTCTTTCACGATCTTTTTCCGGCCGCAGTGATGTCGAAGATTTGATGTTTTACCGGATTCCCGATATTCACGGTACACTCGTGAAATGGTCGTACGCGAAAATACAAATTGTATCGCTACCTCGGATATGCAATGTCCCATATCTCGTGCGCCGACTATAACAGCAGGCCCAAGTTCACTTAAATCTTGATAACCTGCCATTGTAGCAGCAGTAACCGATCTAGCATCTTTTCCAGATGCTTGTTGTCTTATATAGGCGCTGCCGACCACATCGCGTTACTCTGATTGGTTCAGTACCTCTATTATTTTCATACGCTCGCCTATACCAGTTGTTTTGGCTCTTCAGTGTACAATCTATACAAGAAATACAGTTTATTTTCTTTTAAATTATGACAGCTGCTCTAGTATAGTTTGGTATTCTATGCATTGGTTGTGCAGATAGTTGCAGCTCTACGAAGAAAGTGAGTTCGAGAAGACTACAGAAAATTATATATATATATTTTTTTTTTATAAATTGCGTGAACAATAAGAATTAAATTTTATTAATCGCTCACGAATATTATTCTTTTTAAATCACATTTTCATCGATTTTACACATAACCATTCCTTTCAAATGTAATTTTATAGACAAGTACATACATTACAATATTTGTTGTGTGCTGTATTTACATTTAATTGAGTTTTACGCATAACAGCCTCCATAATTGTAAGTTTACAGTAATTACAGAATAAAATTTTAGATTCAAATTGAGATAGGGGAAATGTGTGCGATTTACATAATAAAAGGATAATTTTTTTTGGCTGCATGACAACAGGCATAATAACATACACCTGCAATTGTTGGTTGCTCATGATCGCATTAGTTGCATCACTGTGATTTTTCTAGGCAGCAGCAAATGCTCGTGGCGATAGCCAGAGACACAGGTAGACACGCGTCCCCTCCGCCTCTGCAGTTAGACAGGTGCTCAGAACTCTTCCAACTGTTCACAACTCATTGCCAGGCCTGTTATCGCGCACATCATCACCTCACCCTCCCTGTTCATTCATCTTTCGACATCTTCACGTAGTTCTACTTTCTACCACTGCGCTACGAAGGCAGCAGCTTCCTAGTTATAATGTATAATTTTTATATACTTCCAAGATTTTACTGTTATTTGTCATGTTATTGTTACTGCGATTGATTTATATGATATTATACATTAATATATTTGTCTGTTTGCAAAAAAAAAGTTGTATTTGACATTATTTTAAATTTTTAAAATTAATAATTTAGTCAACAGGTGTAATATTTATTGTCAATTATTTTCATAAACTTATCTTTTAGCGCACCTATAATATGTTATGCAAATATTTTCTCAGATACAAGCATAGAAAAAAACTGCTAATTTGATTAGATGAAGTTTTTTTTTAATAAAACTAACTTTGTAATTCATTTAGAGAAGAAAAACGCACATTCTTAAGTAAAAAATGGAAATTTGAGTTTTTAATTAATTAATTTAACCATTTAAGAAACTTACTACTGTGACGTATTTTACACTGAAAAAAATATAAACCCTTATCTTTCATATGAAACTAAAGCCATATTTTTCTAATGATTTTGGAAATCTCTGCAGGACTTTTTAAAGTGTTCTTCATTTACTGTGTTGATAGCTGCATCACTATAAGGAGATCCACTTTACTTCTACCTTAAACACACTGTTTTACAATGTTTTTTATAAATTTTATTGTTAAAACTGCGAAAATTGAAACCTAAAATATGATTTCCTTTCTTAAAGCTATTTTAAAAGAAATAGACATCACTGCAATTTCTCCAGACACTATCGCTTTTTTTTCTTCTTTTTAATAAGTTTTGCATACTTACAATTAGCATATTTCAGATAATATTTCATCATAATAATGAATTATCAGTTTAAATATTTGTAGAATCAGTTACACAGTTTATTTTTGTTGTGTTTATCATCCAATTCCACAATTTTTTATTTTGTGTAATAATATTATTCATTCTAAACTTCCGCAATATTCTGTACTGAACGTGATTTTTCTCACTATGCCCCCACTATTTCATCTACACAAGCAACGTCTTGAAATTCACTGCTAGCTATCCCCGCTGCATACTGCCGGCAATTTTGGGTAGACATATGTAAATATTAATTAAAATTATTATCGTCACTGATTGCTTTACACTATACTTGCTCAATGTTCAACATTTGACACTAATCAAATGTTTACTGTGGTAAACAAAATACATTCTTTGCTAATTTATCTCGCTCTTTTGGAAATATTAAAAAACTTCAAAGAGTTTTAAACAAAGTAGTTGAAACAGTTATAAACTTGAATAATTACACCTTCCACACTACACTTTAATGTCACACAAATCTCCTTTCAATTTCACATTTTTTACTTCGTAAATCGACGCTAGTAACATTTGGTATAACTATTGTGCGGTCTGCGTAACAGGTTGTTTAACTGGCAGGCAAACAACACCACCACTTTAAATTATGTAGAAATTGAGAGTGAAACCTGAGAGTGGTATATAAGGAAATATTCTCTCTCATCTAAACCGTTGTATTATTGACCCTTAAGAAATAGGTTTCAGTCTTGGGCTCCAAAACTTACTTCGACAAAACCATAAAGAATTTTCAATGAAACATAGGATTTAAAATAAAGTTTAACGCAAAGGCGTATCATATGAGCGAAATTACGAAGAGCATAACATTGATTCGTCTGACTGACTTATTTAAAAAGTTATTCAAATTCGAGTTTGTTACTTTCATGCGTCATACTATGCTTAAATGCTTTATACTAAGGAAAACCTGCCTTATACAGTATAAATGGTGGGTATTTTCTAACTGTTTATGTTCACTGCTGATATTCAGTTTGTTTTGTAGGGCTAATGCATTTTCATTTTATCTTGATCACGCATACATGACTGATTTAAACAGAACATAAACATCTTATTGTAAAACATGGAATTTTAATTATTATTTTTATTATTTATATGATATAGGATTGAGATGACATTCGCATATAATTTGAGAGTATGAGTTTGTTTAACTAATCTACTATTCATATTTGAATGCCTTACGAATTATTTATTTCTTTTGATATGGTTTTTCATGTTGGTTAGAATTTTATCAGCCAGCTGAACTGTCAGTCTCATTAGTTTACACTTAATAGAAAGAGATTTCGTTAAAATCAGAACTGGTAAAGAATTCAATTTTTCCTTGAGAGAGAAAGTTGTCAACATTTTGTTATTTGCAAATATTTTATGATATAACTATGTTAGGCGATACTAGCTAGCCTATGAGAAAATTGGTTTATTTTTAAATAAGATTGTTGAAATTTTTACTTTATTTGTGAACGCTTAAAATTTTTTTTAGGAGGTTTTTAAGCCATATTGGATTCTTCGCTAGGGCTGTGGTGATCTGAGGTAATCACAACGCTAGGAATTTGCTTTAATTTATTTATACACGTGTTTGAATAGCTATAAACCCAGGCAAGTACGATGGTACGAAGACGTGATAATATTTTCATGCAAAGAAGAGGCCTGAGTTCGGACGACAACCGTGTTAAATATTAATTATGTTTCGCCTTCCGTGATCTTATAAAGTGAATGTGCAAGGACTGTATTTACGCGCATATAAGCCCGGTAGCTTAAAATTTAGTGAAGGGCTCGACGTTGTGTCGGAACTACTACAGCTGCTAGAAATGTCTACAATGAAATTTATACGTGACTACTTCGGCTAGCTGTTGTCTACGGCAAACAACATTTTAATTCTCAGATAAGTGTGAAGCAGCTTAAACACGTACAGCTCTTGTTAATTAACATTTTATCCTAAACCACAATTATATTATATTTAGTTCATTCAGTTTACACATATTTGTTAGCCACGAATAATATGTATGAAAGAGACATGCTATTTAATATATTTTCTATGCTCAGACATAAATATTGTCTAGATAGAGTCGGCGGCAATATATATATAATTTAAGAGTTTTGAATTCGTATTTTTAATCACGCTTATAGTTAAAAGTATAATTTTTAATGCCCAGTTATATTTTAAATTTCTAATCTGCCCGCTAATCATAATATGTTCCAACTTTGCTACTTATATCCTTCTACAATTTTGAAATAATCAGAGCTGCCACTGCCTTCATTAATGTAGTTCGTCTGGAGCCAGGTGTTGTATTTTTCTGTTTATCATGTTGTCTTGCATATGGTGACACGTGTTAGTTAGTATCTTTCTGGAGGTACTACAGATATTAAATTTGGTAAATTTTATTGGTGATCACATATCAGTTGCGTTGTACTTCTCCTCATATGTTCTGCAGTGTAAGCCGGGCAAAGAACACTCACGTAAACTATCTATTAAAAATGTGCATGTTATATTACACACAACATTATATTATGAAGCGTAAAAATAATGCGGCTGGAGGAGAGCTACCTTCATTTGTTTAATGGAGGGCAAAGAAATTAACACTTATTAACATGTCTTAAGAAAAGTTGGAGAGGGGCGGGGCGAAACATTATTGACTGCTACTTGCATGTAGGAGAAGAAGTGGCTGTGTTACGTAACTACGGAGATCTTTGAACTCGTGTGCCCGAACCCGTTTAAGCCCTAGCAGGACAATTTCCAACAAAATTAACGCAGATAGCAAAGTCAAGAGATGTATTTAAGCGGGATGTAACACAGGCTATGCATTGCTTTCATATGGTAGTAGTACTACAAAATATCGTAACGCTCATGCAATTTGTTACATGCATATTAATTTAGATTTAAGCATGTGAGGTGACAACGAAAAAGTATTTGTACCAGCAGGAAGTCAAACAGTCACATTTCAACAACAGGTGACAGTTTTCGGTGGGAAAGAATATATTTCCCTTATTAATTTACAATTTGGAAACACCAGATATAGCAAAAGCTGCTGCTTCTTGCTACTATCTGCGAGTAAATTCCATAAAAATGTTTTGTGTGTATGCCACAGATGGCACAGTCAAATGTTTCACCAAAGAAGATAGTCACGGGAAAAACTGCGTATCATTGTTTGATAAGTTTGATGTGTAACATATTTTGGAGTAGAAGCCTCGCTGACTCCCTTCGCGAGTGCCTACCAGTTGACACGTGTCACGAGGCACGTGGACAGCTAGAACGGATTGCAGTTACACGTGTCAAGGTTGTGCCAAGTAAGAGCTGGCATATCGCCGGAACATCCGGAAAAAGCTACGTAAATACTTAGGAAAGCGGGAGAAATTGCAGAGCCAAGCAAGAGCACCTCTAGCTTCACGCCTGAGAAAACGGCTGACCAATTGAAAGTGGAGCCACGAATACTCCTCACCCCTACCACCCTTTTAGCCAAACTGTGGAAGAATTAGCTGTGATGGTAAATTCAAGGGGCATATCAACAATTCTCCCCCCCCCCAAACTTTACGAACCATGGCATGTGGTAGAAGGGCTTTGTACTGCAGGCCACCACCTCCCTCTATTCCCCTAATAAGAGAGAGACGTGCAGACAATTAGGGAGGGAGGCTAGAGAGCATAAAAGCCAATTTACGACAAGAAGAGCGAGACAGTTAATTATCACCGCGCCAAAGGAACAGTTGCGTCGGACATCGCGAAAGGACGTCAGAACGAACCCAGAGCAGCCGTCCAGGGGAGACAGCACCAAACGCAGGCCTTTTCCAATGCCGCCCACATCGCCTGATCTCATCCACAGCTGACAACATACCAGCAACAACAGCAGAGTTAAGTATCAAGTTGCCATCCAAAGAAGCCCCTCCCTCCACCAAGACATCGCCCACAGTTAATCCGAGTTAGCCAAAATAGAGTACCACACCTCGGAAGTGTTTCTGAATTTTTTTTTTTTAACTCGAGATAATAAATCCATCCAGTAAAGTGAAACACCCGAAAGACTACCTTATTGGAAATACCCTCAACCTTCAAGGCACCTTATAGTCTGTGCCTGGAGGAATTAACTCCGAGAAAAGGGGTCTCGCCCATACCAGATTTCCGAGCAAGTCAGGATGAACCAAAGACTTAAGAGAGTCTCAAACCCTTTGGCGCCTAACGACCAATTCGCACTAGAGGAGGCAAGGGTACTAGGCCGGCAAAATAGGGATTCCTATAAGTGGAGGGTAAAAAGTATGGAGGATACACATATCAGCAAGACACCACGGGGAAGGGAGGCGACAGCCAAAGGAACCCTACTAGAAAACCTAAGGACGAGGGATGTGGGAAGCGAAAACGAAAGTCCTCAACTAGGGCCATGCAGTGCTCCATTTTGTAGCAGGACAGGACTATACAGGGTCATGTGCAGCCTCTGTTCACAGCGCTATTGTAATAAGTGTATCGGTTGGCCCCAGACATTCTGACCGATGGAAGGCACCCAATACAACTGCTGGATATGTCGAGAGGAAAGAACACGCCAAAAGCAAGGAGAAGGGGAACACTTTTCACCCCCGGACCGATCCCCAGCTAGCCACGTAGAACAGACACGTAGAATGCCCGAATAAATAGTTCTCCCCGTATTTTCAGACAGGCCCCATGAAGATCCTGTATATTTTATAGATAATTGTGAACACGAATTCAAGGCCGGCAGGATTCCTTATAAACGGTGGGTGCTATAGGCACGAGAGCAGTTAAAAGGCGCTGCCCTTATCTGGTAGAACAAATATGGCGAGTTTGTGACGAGCTGGGAGTAGTTCGCTTACCGCCTGAACAATAAGTTCACAGGGGAGGAAGTGCTTACCGCCTTAAGAACAGACTTCGACACACACAAACAACAAAGGCAGGAAGAATCAGAGATTTTTATTAGGCGGAAAGCGCAAATGTATTCCTGCATTGCTCCAGAAAGCACAGAGATAGAGGGTGTGTGTATCACCAAATGCGGGCCTTTTCCAAGGCCGCCCACATCGCCGGATCTCATCCACAGCCGACAATATACCAGCACCAACAGCAGAGTTAAGTATCAAGTGGCCATCCAAAGAAGGCCCCCCCCCCACATCATGACATCGCCCACAGTTAATCCGAGTTAGCGAAAATAGAGTACCACACCTCGGAAGTGTTTCTGAATTTTTTTTTTTTAACTCGAGATAATAAATCCATCCAGTAAAGTGAAACACCCGAAAGACTACCTTATTGGAAATACCCTCAACCTTCAAGGCACCTTATAGTCTGTGCCTGGAGGAATTAACTCCGAGCCTATGAATCAGCCTGTATGCCACAGGTGGGGAATAGCATCAAGTTGATCTTCTATATGTATACTGACGCCAAATAATTTATACTCTATCTTAATATTTGGAACTCACAGGGCAGGTGAAGAACTACTTCAAAACCAATGAAGAAATATTTAGCTGCATAAGAATAAAAATGAACAAGTTTAACCTTGTTTGGGAGAGAATGGCATTCAGATGTTCAAACATGTATTGGTGGAGAGGGATAAAGGGTGTGACACAACCCTTCTCCTCTTTCCATGCAAACTCACATAGCATGGGTAATTTCGGTTGCCTTGACTTCCTAAAAGATTATACATTCGAAATATATCTAGCTATTCGAAGGGGTCACTGTTGTTTTATAAAGGCGCGAACGCTGTTCTAAATAAAACACTTATTTATGTCTCCTTTTTGAATTTTTCGCCAATTTTTAACCTCAACAGAATAAAATCTATAATGACGAATCTCTTTTTTTTTTATTTTTGGCATGTTGCATCACAGCGCTTCCGCAGATAAAAGTTCTTTAAATAAATCAGCAGCATTCGCGGAAGTGAAGCACAGAGTATTTATTGTTACCGGTCTTCCCTCCCGCACGACGCAAAAATTTCTGAAACGTGAGGTCTGAGCTCAATTTATTTATTAAACTATTTTCCTACCACCTCGGTGCATTGAAGTCGCTTCACGATTATATATAAAAAAAGCCTCAACCAGCGGCGTCGGCAGGTTTGATCAGGAAGCGCTGCAGTCGACAGCTCTCGGCCAGTCGATACGTCAACGATATATATTCGATACACACACGTCATTGCAATCGCTGTGGAAATTGGCTGCGTGAGAGACTGACGGAACCAATAAATTCATACGGACTCGGGAAAGTTGTTATAGCGGCGCACATCATCGGTGAGTAGCGAGCGCGTGCATGTAGAATTGATACAGTAGGAAAATATAATACATTTCCAAACAGGCACCATGTTTAGGAAATTATCTCAATTTATCCGTCTGTAAAACTTCTGCCCAGACGTTCACTTGAAATTAATAGAAAAATAACACTTCACGTACTTTGTTCTTCACGATTGTAAGCAGGTTCTTCTTAAATAGTTTCAGGCCTAGAGACATGACTGAATTGTCATAATTATTAATCCATAATTTTTTTTGCCGCAAATATTAATTTTTCNTTTCAGGCCTAGAGACATGACTGAATTGTCATAATTATTAATCCATAATTTTTTTTGCCGCAAATATTAATTTTTCTCACAATTATAGCATTTTCAGGCCTCTAAGTTTCGATAAGAAGTAGTAGCAAGTAACGTATTACTTTCCACTACAAAAACGCATGTGGCCAAAAATGTGTTTAAATATCTATTTTTTTTCTACGTGATTTCAACCACCTCTCTTCACTCTCCGCATTGGCAATTACTGCCTTTTGGATAACACTGCTTGGACCCACATGTGCATGACATTAAACGACCCTGATTCTAGTCTGATGATAGGCCTACACTAAGCAAAAACGTAGAGAGAATGTTATGATAATTTTTNTTTCAGGCCTAGAGACATGACTGAATTGTCATAATTATTAATCCATAATTTTTTTTGCCGCAAATATTAATTTTTCGCACAATTATAGCATTTTCAGGCCTCTAAGTTTCGATAAGAAGTAGTAGCAAGTAACGTATTACTTTCCACTACAAAAACGCATGTGGCCAAAAATGTGTTTAAATATCTATTTTTATTCTACGTGATTTCAACCACCTCTCTTCACTCTCCGCATTGGCAATTACTGCCTTTTGGATAACACTGCTTGGACCCACATGTGCATGACAATAAACGACCCTGATTCTAGTCTGATGATAGGCCTACACTAAGCAAAAACGTAGAGAGAATGTTATGATAATTTTTNTTAAACGACCCTGATTCTAGTCTGATGATAGGCCTACACTAAGCAAAAACGTAGAGAGAATGTTATGATAATTTTTTACAGTGTAACTTTATATAATTTTATGTTGAAATGTATTCTAATAATAAAAATTTCTAAATATTATAAATATTCTGATTTCAATCGAGTTATAATTAAAATGTAATGTATAGAGAAAATAAATATAAATATTTTAAACAGTCGGTAGTCGCAGTGAAAATGAAACAGCGGCGCCCGGGCCCTGATTACGTACAGAAGTATCGCACTGCGATGACGAACGATTTAGCATTACACTGTAACGATTACAATTATATGCGCGATACGTATTCTCACCACACGTGGAGGCTCATAAAATTATAATATCAAGTTTCCTTCGAATGAATTTCTCCTTTATTCACGACAGTCATAATGGCGGATACTCGAGTAAAATACAACAAATACCGCATAATGGTATGAAAATGAAAGGGTCTGTAAAATGTTTTTCTATGCTAATAAAAATATAAAGCTGGTGTGAAAACTGCTCTTCGAATAGCTAAAAGCATTAGTAATTAAAACTCTAAAGAATACGTGACGTCGTGGCATTGTTTTAAATATATTTATTTGCCACTAGGGCTCGTAAACAATAAGATAATGCGCAACTACAGGCGAATATAGTATGTGAATACTTAGAAAATATCACTGCCCCATTCTGTATATAGTTTAATAGGCACACTGACTGGCAACCGCCGAATAAAGTTGGTAACAACGAAGGAAAAGTTGTCCTAGTTCTTAACGTTGAATTAAATGTGCCAGATAAACCATTTGTGAATACTAGTATTGTAAAGGGCTTATTAACGTCCCCCAGTTTTATACCGGAAGGTTTATCTGGTAACGGCTTACAAATTAACTTATGGCCTAACTTAAACTAACACCCATGCTTTACATGGGATTCAAATCCAAAACCTCCCGTACCCCAGACTGGTGGCGCACTAACCGACAGCGCCACGGGAGGTCGGCTTTGTGAATACTGAAATAATTTATTTTATAGTGTATTTTTGTAGTTAAACTTATTTTGGCGCGTTGAGGGTAAATTTTTAGTGTGCAACGGAAGTTGCGCGCGCACAGTGTAACGTAATTTGAGAGTGAACGTGGTAGGAGTATGAGTGAACGCGCATGCGCGTATCGTCTAGCTATATACAAACGCAAGTTACACAACAAAGGACGTGGTCATATTTAAAACCGACAGAAAATCAGTTCATGTTATAAGTAAATTGAAANCGCAAGTTACACAACAAAGGACGTGGTCATATTTAAAACCGACAGAAAATCAGTTCATGTTATAAGTAAATTGAAACACATTTCATTTATATTAGTAATTCTTTGTTTATATATATCTCTCTCTCTTATTAATTAATTTTACTTACATTGTGACGTAAAAAAATTATTAGTGACAAAAATTGTGTTATAAAATTATCAAAGTGTTTTCAAGTATTTGCGGTTAATTTTTGTAAGTATTATTTTTTTTAGTTATACTCCTTTTGGCGCGTTGAGGGTAAAATTTTAGTGTGCAACGGAAGTGTGCATAACGTTTGTACAAGATTATTTGTATCATATTTCAGTTATCACAAACCGTTTGTTACTCACATGCCCATTCAATCACCATTATAAAAACCAATGGAAATAAATTAATTAAATTTAAGTATATTTGACTCAGTTGTATACGACCACGAATATTTTTATATTTTTAAACTGCGTAGAAATAAATATTACTTTAAATTAATTAGGTTCTATAAACAAACTTTTATTATTGTATTTAATGTCTTNAACTGCGTAGAAATAAATATTACTTTAAATTAATTAGGTTCTATAAACAAACTTTTATTATTGTATTTAATGTCTTTATTCGGTCATTTTATCTTTTTTTCTACTTACATAATTTATTTCCATACGTAATAAAATCTTATTTTAGTCACGCCAAAGAAGTATAACTTCTTTCACGCGTACAATAAGTACACACACCCATTTATTTTAACGCGTATTGGCTTAAGTAACTAATCGCCAATGCTATATCAGGCCTAGTTAAAACCGCCAAATACATAAGACTTCCAATAAGCTGTTGGTATGGCATTTTGTCTTTACAATTTTCCTCTTTATTAATATTTACTTTTACCTGTAAAGGAGTCTCTCCAATTTTACATTCTGTCATATGGAATTTTTTTAATAATTGGTCTATATAATTTTTCTGAGTCAACATTTAGTCTACATTTACACTCATTCCAAGACATTGCTTAACTTCTCCTAAGCCCTTGATTTTAAACTGTGACTGTAATGCATTTTTTAAACACATAGGTTCATTATCATCATTAGAAAAAAAAAAGAAGTCGTCGACATAAAATGTAACAATTGTTCTGCGACTATTATAAGTTTTGATATACAAACAAGACTATCTTAGAACGCTAATAACCCATCTTGATGAGACACTCATCGACCTTCTTGTACCATGCTCTTGAAAACTGCTCTAAGCCATAAATGGCCGGTTTTAATGTTAGTATTTTCCACAACTTTTTGTTACAGAAAAACCACCTGGTTTTTTCATATAAATAGTTTCCTCAAGCGCCCCATTCAAGAAATCCGTAGTCACGTCAATATGTGTTATATTTAAACCTAACTAAGCAAATAATGCAAATAATAATCTCAGTGTTGTATGCCTAACAACAGGTGAAAATGTCTCTGAATAGTTCACACCTTGTTTTTCCATATAACCACACGCCACGAGCCTAGCACGATAACGATCATCATTATCATTGTCATATTTATTTCTTTCTTGGGTAAACGTGAAGTGTTGGCATGGTGAAAAACCTCGATCTACCAACTCCCACGCACTATTAATCATCAAAACACTTAAGTTCCCCACTGCGCTCTTTCAGGGCCTTTAAGTGCTTATTCGGGAGATACGCCGCTCGCACCATCAAATGCATTTTCTTCAACACACAAATCTGAACATCCTAAACGATCTGGTTTCTTTCTGCTCCTCATCCGCCTGTTTTCTGGTTCAGTCGTTTCAGTAGTATGATCAGTGTCTTCACCTTCGCTTTGTATATACAACTCATCAGATGATTCTACAACTGACTCTTCATTTNAGTAGTATGATCAGTGTCTTCACCTTCGCTTTGTATATACAACTCATCAGATGATTCTACAACTGACTCTTCATTTATTTTTGCAGAAGTGTCCCCCACTGAATCTAAACTTTCTTCTTTTTGTTCAGCATTTGATGTGCTATCATTTACTGGTATGATAGCTTCTTCTTCCATGATTATGACATCTCTGCTAGTTGCCATAGATTTAGTGCTTGGGNCTCATTTACTGGTATGATAGCTTCTTCTTCCATGATTATGACATCTCTGCTAGTTGCCATAGATTTAGTGCTTGGGTTGTAAAGTCTGTAACCTTTGACATTTTCTGGAAATCCCATCAATATATGTTTCTCTGACTTCTTGTCCNGTTGTAAAGTCTGTAACCTTTGACATTTTCTGGAAATCCCATCAATATATGTTTCTCTGACTTCTTGTCCCATTTTGGTTTTCTTTCCTTTGCTGCATGAACCATCACAGTACTACCAAATATTCTAAGATGGTTTATGTCAGGTTTTCATCCTGTCCACATTTCAAATGGCATTTTTCCACCCAACAACGATGCTACAAATCGATTATGAAGATACAGCTGTGTTTGTCGCCTAAGCTCAAAATTCTTTGCCTAAGTTTGCGTCAAACAACAGGCACCTCGCTTTCTCCACGATTGTGTGATTACGGCGTTACCATGAACAATTTTGCTGTGGTGTGTAAGCGTTTGTTTTTTGATGATTAATACCTTCCTTTAGCAAGTATGCATCAAATTCTTTATTACAAAACTCACCTCCATTGTCACTTCTCAATTTTTTGATTCTTTTGTTAGTTTCATTTTCCACTTTTGCTCTAAATTCCTTAAAACAAGTCAAGGCTTCGCTTTGTATTTTAGAAAATATACAAATATTGTGCGACTATAATCATCGACAAACAGCATGAAGTATTTAGAACCACCAATGGATTCTTTCTCCGAGTATTTCATTACTTCTTGAACCAACATGAGCAAAAGACAGTCAGCTTTGCTTAACTTCACAGCAAACTGTGCAAGATGACTTACTTATGTCAGTTTTTTCATCAAGGTAAGTACCCTCTGTGGCAGTTTTTATTTTATTCAAATAGTTGCTGTTTATGTGACCTAACCTTCGATGTCATGTGTTTGCAGACACCACGGATGCAGCCAGTACACTTTTTGGCAATCGCAACTTGTTAACTCCTTTTATTTACGAAGACGTGGCCACTAATACACTATTTGCATTGTAAACATAGCAACCTTTCCCGGTAAACTGTACTTTATTCCCGTTTCTAATTAACTGGCTTACGAACAACTTATTAGTCGTTAAATCTGGTACACAGAATGCGCCTTTCACTGGCACCTCAAACTCACACTCTTCAGTTTTTGTTANTAAATCTGGTACACAGAATGCGCCTTTCACTGGCACCTCAAACTCACACTCTTCAGTTTTTGTTACATTATCGACGTCGCCGGGGCACAAAACCCGAACTTTATTATTGCTTGCAACAATAATTTCTTTTATTTTCTGGGTATGAAGCATTCCTAATCCAACGTTCGTTTGGCGTCAAGTGCACGCTTGCACCCGAGTCAATGTACCACTCATCTTTGCCAAATTTCCCGCTTAGAAACACTGCACTGAATGCGTTTGTTTGTTTACGAAACATCTTCTTGTCATTTGGCCGCCAGAATCATTTGCGCACTGGTTTTTGAAATGTCCGAGCTGTACTTTGGCGTTTCCACCATTTTTGCTTCCGCCTGCCTTGACATTATTCTTAGGTTACCACTTCTGCGAACTCGCAAATGCGCCGCTAACTTCATTACGACCTTTTACGTTCACATCAGTTTCCATATCCAACAACTTCAATTTAATGGTGTCTGTTGTGATGGGAATTCCTGAATGCTCAATTGCCATAATCATAGGGGTCTATTTTTCCGTCAATCTCGCTAGCAATAAACATCCGATCCACTCGTCACTGATGTCAAACCCGGTCCCACATAACCTCTGACCTGTTACTACAATTTGCGTTACATATCATAGAATTACTGCTTTCCAGGCGAATCGAGATAAAATTAAGCAAAAAACTTATTCTTCTAGAAATGCCTGCATCGTCGAATAGAGCCTTCAGATTGTCCCACAGTACTTTTAAGGTCGTCACATTCTTAATATGAACGAATAACGTCGAGTCGATGGCCGTAATCAGTTTAGCTTTGGTTTTCGCGTCATCTGCGGCTTCTACACTTTTCCCGGTAACTGGTTTAATGCAATGCAGCGTGCCCTCTAGGGTTAGAAAATTCTCCGCTGCGAAAGTCCACTCACTGTAGTTTTCCCTACCCTTCAACTAAGGTACGTTGACTAGATAGTTCGATGCCATATTTGCTGTTTACACGAATACAAATAGAATCACTGCGAACTTCTATCACTGTCGTATACCGTCGCGAGAAATACCTTTTCTAACGTTTTTTTTACTGGAATTATGGGTCTGGACCCATAACCTAAAATGAAACAACCGTGCTAGTTACTGACTAGTGACCGAATGAATATATTTAAAGCACCAAAGGGTACAAACCAAAGAGGACAAACTAACTAAATGGCAGCAGTAGTTACTTATTATATTATAACAACAACTTTGGCGTAGGTCAGGACTGGTGAGCCTTTGTGCGTGGCATTTTTTCCAAAGAAATGTTCAATGTGGCCGTGACGTGCCAACAAACAATTTTGACTTATTTCCGTACTTAGAGACATTAATAGACACTCAAATCGGTCATTAGTGACGATTTTTCATACAAAAAAATTTAAAAAGGAACGAATGTCACTCAAATGTCTCTGAGTACGGTGGTTNTTAATACTCTTTATTTAAAACCAAAAATAAATATTTTTATATCTTTATTTTACATATTTATACAACGATCATAACACTGACAGTTTTATGTTTATTAAAATGAAAGAAAAAATTTGTGCGGTTGCAAATTAGATGCCCAATAATTTATATTAGGTTGATACTTTGTTACTTTTAGCAGCATGCAAGCTGAACTGGCGTCATGTGTTAAACCTTTTATAAGCTGGGTTTTAATGTTATTCATTTCTGATAATAACGACTCACAGGCTTAGATAGATGAAAATATTGTCAGGATAGCAAATGCCAACTTCTGCAGGCAGTGTGTCCGGAATTGAATTCCACGTTTCCATCATTTTAGTATTGGCATTTTCGCTCATATTGCCTGATAGTCTTTGTAATTCGATTGATTCGAACTCTTTCCTTATTTCGATAAATTTTTCAGTCCATATTGAATAGCACTGGAAACCAATCAGCTGCATTTCAAAATCTTAGATTTCTAACCAATCAAATTTAGACAACAGTTTATCAAATGAAGTCACATGAGGATATATAATAAATTTGAGTGTTTCCGATAACTCTTTGAACCGAGAAAATCTCAATGAAAATCCTTCGATTGCAGAATTTACTACCGAAGAAAACTCTTCAGTGACTCTTGCTTGATCTGGTTTTTCATGTAAATCCAAATCGCTTGTCAATTCTTTCAATTTTGGGAAATGCTTGTAGTTTTTGGAAACAATACATCTACTGAAAACTTGCAGTTTAGCCTCAAAAGCGCAAATGAGATCTATTATAATGATAATTGTTTTATTTGCGCCTTGAAGCTTTACGATCAAATCATTGAAATGCTGGCACATGTCCGTAAAAAACATAAATTTTGCAAGCCACGTAACATCCATCAATTGTTGATATTGTTCAATCTTTCCCTCAGTTTGAAAAAACAGTCTGATTTCTTTCAAACAATCAACAAACCTCTGAAGCACGTTGCCGCGGGTCAACCAGTGAACATTTTTATACATCAGTAAGCCATTGTACACCGAGTTGACTTCATCCAACAAAGTCTCCAACTTTCGTTTATTTAAAGCTTGCGACGATATGAGGTTCACTATTTTTGTGACTACGGCCATCATATTATCAAGGGAGGCGAAACCAACCTTTGTACACAAGGCTTGTTGATGTATGATGCAGTGGAATTCAATATTCGAATGTCCTATGTGTGTTTGAAAGAAACTGATAAAACCATTTTTTTGCCCACCATACTCGGAGCAGCATCAGTCGTTATCGAAACAATTATGCTTAAATCAATTTCTTTCTCAATAAGTGAATTTCTAACAGCCNAGCATCAGTCGTTATCGAAACAATTATGCTTAAATCAATTTCTTTCTCAATAAGTGAATTTCTAACAGCCGTGCAAATATGTGTGCCCTTAGGAGTTGTTGGCAACGATGTTATCGCAATTATTTCTTCCTTGACTTCGTTTACTACACAATATCTAGCAAAAATAACTAAACGAGCAGATTTAGTTACATCCGCACTTTCGTCAAGGCATAGTGACATAAAGGGAGAGGACATGATGTCATTTCTTTGTTGTTCTTTTATATTTTCCACAAGTTTTACGATTCTGTCTTTTACTGTGTTAAGGAGTAATAAATGAGTATTTTGGATACGCTGAATTATCTTATCTTTATTTTCAAAATCTTTAAAAAGTGGTGGGGCGCATGCTAACCTGGCTTCCTTCAAAAATTCTCCCTCGCCAAAAGGTTTACCACACCGGGCAATGGCATTTGCAGCCAATAAACTTGCGGGACTGGTATGAAAAAACTTGCTAACATATTTAACCATAGATGTCGACTGTTTATTTCTCTCTTTAATTGCACATGCAATGAATTACTTTTGCTCTGGTTCGCTTTTTTGGNCATAGATGTCGACTGTTTATTTCTCTCTTTAATTGCACATGCAATGAATTACTTTTGCTCTGGTTCGCTTTTTTGGTAAAGATGATTTATGATTTGTTTCATAATGCCGTTTTACAGACGATGTTCTACATGCCACTGTCCCAGAACATAAAACACACACAGCTTTATCGCCTTTATTAATCATGCCATATTTCTCAGTCCACCAAGTTTGAAATTCTCTATTACACTTACCTTGCACTTTTGGTTTTTTTTGCCAAACTAGCCATGTTGAATAATACTTGTAGTTGTAAATATAACTCAAATGTTAGCGAAATGAGTTTAAATTAAAAACTATGCGTAATTGCAGTCGACGGCGTAAGCGTCCACAGAGCAAAAACAAACAACTGANCGGCGTAAGCGTCCACAGAGCAAAAACAAACAACTGAGTAGTTAGCTTTCCGCCCCTCCTGCCTTAGCCTGCTCCCGCTCACTCCCATTTAGTCAGAAATTTTAGCAAAATCTATCTCTCTCTTTCTCTCTCCCGCGCAATCTGTTGAATTTACGCAGCACCGATAGCCCGTTCACGATGAGCGTTGTTACTTTGACCTCGAATATAGAAGAAAAAAAATTATTTCGATTAAGTACCTAAATTTTGTCAATTAATGCCGTGGCCAAATAATTTTGTCGGGTGCCATCAATGGCACGCGTGCCATTGGTTCGCCAGCCCTGGCGTAGGTCAATGTTGGGTATAGGCGCAGAAGATGAATAATCGCTCTATCTCAGCTTTGGTCTATGCTATTAGCACATAGCTTCTCAACGTGAGTAGAATTATCCTTGCTCATTGATCGCGATCAACATGGTCACGAGGACGACAAGTCCCATGAGTGTCTGTGGATCGCCGAGATTGCGGTCCCAACAGGACATAAAGTTAACCTAGGAAAGTGAGTGAATGCGCGTTTTTTTTTTGTTTAAACTGACCTAACACGACGTAAACTTATCTATAATACTAGCTGAACGAGTGTTTATTTTTGGCAGTTTAAACTAACGTTGGCTAGTAGGTGAATAAGTATGATATGACACGCGCACGCGCAGTAGTCCCGACCTCGACTGTCCACAGACACACATCAATCACGCTGGCCCAGTCTCGCTGCGAGTGTGGTCATGCGACGGTACTGCCGCAGCGGGCATTTGTCACACCGCGCACGCACCGTACGGCAAGTGGCGTTTGCTCGTTGGAATATCGCGCGGGTGGGGGATGTCTCATCTTGTTCGCTCGTTCCGTGGGGAGCATCCGCGCGGCGCGGCTGTGTCCGTGTGAATAGCTCCTCTGGCGAGGAGGGATCTTCCCTAGGTTCCCTCGGCTTGTTACTACTGTCCGAGATGCTGTTTACCGCGAACGTCTGAAGGTGGAAGGCTGTTCATGAGACTTCATTGAAACAATTTCCTAATGCTACCTACGTATGACATTGTTTCTGGCGAAAACTGTGGTTACAAGCACAGAGAATACTTTCAACTTGGTACACGAGGAAGCTTCTTGCGCACGAAGCAAAACGCAAAAAGGCCAAATATGAACACCGACATATTTACTGTCGTATACGAAAATGCGTTAGCCACACAAACGTGGACCATGCATNTGTCGTATACGAAAATGCGTTAGCCACACAAACGTGGACCATGCATAATTAATGTCATCAAATTTCCAAAAAAAAAAAAAATAGTTAGTGCGAAAATATTTTTAATTTATACAGAAAGTCAGGCAATTCGCGGATACGGAATGAACCACACTAATCTGTGATCAAAAGTAAGTACAGAATGCTCTTTTTTAAAAAAGTTTATAGCCCTCGGTTTACGAGAAAAACGGCATTAAAGTAGATAATATGACTTAGTTTCACGTTAAGCACAGTATAAAGCATCAGCATTTAAAACGTCATAACAGCTGTTCGAAGTTTGCTCTGTCCACAGAAATGCACTTTTCCGCACATTGTACGCATGCAGCATGCACGGAGCTTGGTTGCCGGATGTACTCATGGCGTTTGCCATGTCCCAGTACTCACTGCATGCGAACACCATGGTCTCTTTGGTACTACTGAGCTCGGATCGTTCCCTCACCGTNCCATGTCCCAGTACTCACTGCATGCGAACACCATGGTCTCTTTGGTACTACTGAGCTCGGATCGTTCCCTCACCGTATGCCTTACGACCAACACATCAGTTGCAGCATTGCCACATCACCTCACCTTTATCTAATTGGAATGCAACATGTTTGCCACAGTAGATTTTGGAATTTTATGTGGTTTTTCTCGTGGACGAAGGGCGTCGTGCATTTTTACCAAAGAGCATTTTCTATTAAGTTTTGGTCACAGATCCGTGTGGTGCAGTCCATATCAGCGAATTACCTGACATTCTGTATGTACAAAAAATATCTGTTTCCCCCTTGAAGGTGTTATTTTTAAACCGATGACGGAAATGTAAAAAATTAATTTTCAACATTATTTATAATCGTATAGGTATGTTAAGAGCCCAGGGAGATTTTTTTTTCAGCGTAGTGGCTCTATAAGTGAAAGTGGCGGCTAATGTGGACAAATTGTAAGTTAAATGTCTGATACCTTAACAACTATTAATTTTCGCCAGACAAACGGTCACCAATGTGAGGCGTTGAATGATGACAGTTCATCAGCAAGCAAACGAGTAGCTACTACGTAATGTAGGGATATGGCAGTATTATACACCGTTCAGCTGGTGTTCTTTGTGAAAATGACTAGACAGCTTTTTCTGACGCGCTTAGTGGTCAAGATATGCTCTATTATTTTCGGAGCGCTTGAGTCAAAATGTCTTAACCCACTATGAATTACCTCATGACTTAAGGCAGCACCGTGCCTGCGAGATGTTTGATTGCGTGGAAAGAGACTTTCTACTTGGGTGAAATATATTGCCACGATGACGTCATGCAGAGCTGCATTCTATGCACTTGTCGAAGAAAGCACACCATTGAAAAAGTAATGTTCAAAATTACTTTTACTCTTATACCCTAATTGTTTAAGCTGAAGGGACATTAAAAATTAGGAATAGAACATATTATGTAATCGAGATCCAAGGGTTTAGCTAGGCAATTATAATTTTTGGGTGATATGGTGCCTGGATTTCAATATGGTTATAATTCTTATACTTATACTAATTATCAATGACGTGTCGTGCATAGAAGCAAGGCTTGTGTATTGGTCATGCCTTTAAATATGTGTTAAATATAAATTTTTAGTTTAACATTTATGAAATTATTATAATGACGAGGAAAAATTTTGTCACCTTCTAAAAAGGTTATCCTGTAGAAAGTATAATATGTCCTTTGACTCAACATAACATTTACCATAGCCAGGTTTGTACCTAATCGGCTAGGCGAGATGTCTAAGGGATATTGCAATTTACTCCTCATTTTAGAGAATTATGTTGGTATGATTAAGAGACTAATTATCCAAGCTTTGTTAACATATATTTTGTCAGAAGATAATATAATGTACTATGAAAACGCTGTCCTAAAGGCCAACTGTAATTACAAATGAAAATGTGAAGAACTCTATATTAAAAATCAAACAAGGCGCCAGATTGACTGTCACCACGACGTAGTGAATTTAGACTTGTTAGTGTATATGCATTTCTAGGAGTGTGTTAGATTGTAGGAGTTAAGTTATAGATGAATTGGAAGAACTTTTCCTCTTTTATAAACGAGCTGCATTTTAAAGACAGTGACTTTTTTTGTCTTGCAAGTCAGAGCTGATTCTTTTCAGTCTCTATGCGTGTTAATAAATTCTGACGATAACGTGTTAAAACTTATTTTATACCGTCACTAGTTCAGATGAATAATTTAGACTTTAACATGTAGTAGTTCTGTGTGCCACCTACAGAATCAATGTAAATATTCTATCTTGTGACTTTGAAAAACAGTTTGGAGAGAGGAAGATTACGTTCCTATTTGGCCTGAATAGAAACATATGTTCGTTTTGTTTTGTGAAATTAGCTGAGCACACTTAATAAAATTTTTACACTTTGTTACATTTCCGTCAATGTTATAATTTGCGTCAGTATGATGATGACAAAAAAAAGTGGGGGGGGGNCAAAAAAAAGGGGGGGGGGGGGTCAAAAATTTCCCTTCCTAAAGTTTGTAAAGATTGTTAGAATGAAAGTAAATGGGTACCCAAACAATTTTTGTTTGACTATATGCATTAATATATTGTATATACAATCTTTAATGAGTTCTCATGTACATCTTTTCGCTTCTGGGTAACATTAATTTTTCTATTTTTTATGCAGCATGTAATTAAAGTTTTTAGTTTCGCCAAAAATTAAATTTATAAGAGAAGCAAACATGTGTTCAGAAAGGTGCCTAAAGAGGTATTCCGCAACCATAAAGGGACGCCTAAAGGAGTGTCCCTTCTAAATTAAAGAAGTTTTGCCACTGGGTAATGATACGTTTCGAGGACAGCTTAATGTAATAAAGAAAAGTATGGAAAGCAATTGTGGAGTATGTTAGCACTGAGGACCAGCAGAATACAGAAGAGACACTTGGGCAAAAATGTGCGGCTCGTTTCGAGTGTGCGTGGCGGCGTGATCGCAAGGCTTCGTGGTGCTTCCTGCAACTAAGTTCAAGATTTAGCAATTCCTTTTATCAGCACTGGTTAGTTTCTTCCTCTATACGAGAAAAAATTAAATCACCTTTGTACCTTCATACGATTCTCACGTCAGCCAAGGTGCGCTGTGAAATCAGGCTAGTCGCACTAATAACAATGTGCATCTAAATGTGCACCCTGAGACGAGAATAACAACCATCAAATTATACGCTTTTGTAATGGGGCCCGTAGATGTCCGTCATCAATTAATTCTGACATTAAGTGGGACCTTCAGATGGAGCGCCGACGGAATTCAAGAGGAAGATCTGGGAATGCCCCGAGATAACCCACTGGCCAATGGCGTGACCGCGCCGGGAATCAAACACGAATTCGTCACGATTTCACCGTTCTTATTTTAATGCGTATGATAGAAAGGGAAGTTGACATTTTATGAGATGCTAAAACATGGCAGTACTTTCCTTACTTGTTACCAACATGTCAAGTATTCTAGTGCATGTTTTAAGATAGAAAATATGTAGATACGTTCACTGATATGGTTAAAAGACTGACTTTAAAACTGCTCAGTAATTCGTTAACTGTTTGTAGTTTACATTACGAAGTGGTATGAAAATTGTAGGCCAGAGACGGCAAGATAACGCTAAAATATCGTGCTTATGGTCCTTCCACTGACCAGCGTGTAGTTGTCATTTGTGATTTCGAACCGTGCTTTACGTGCATACGAAACGAACACATCCCAAACAATGTTACTGGATGTGGTGGTCACAAGATTCGCAAATACCGTTATCTCAGGTCACGCTAGACGTTGTTGCTCACGAATAACCCACTAATTTTGAATGGGTGGGAGCAACATTTTTCTACTTCGGGTATATGAAGCGATCCTCTCGCTCCAGTGCACTTTTCTATGCGTTACAACAAAGAGCCAGTGACGTCAGTTTCGAAATTATCGTCTCAGCAACGTCACTCCAACGGGGAGAATGTGAAGTGGGTTGCTATCGGCACCTACTCTAGCTTTCACAGCCATGCCATCCACACGAGCCGTGTGTGCGAAGTGTACAGCAGAGGATTCAACACCGAACCCTCAAGGAATACAGCTGGTGTTTAGCGGCAGGCTTAAAGTGCTGCATTCTCAACGACACAGAGGATACGACTATTTGCTAGACTTTCTCACAGAAGATGCAGGAATTTCTCACACTGCCGTTACTTTTTATCCGTTCCTTTTTCTCTGTCTCATCTGACAGGGTGCCGCAACAAAACATTTTATTGGCACTATACATTTGCTCCTCTCGTTTTCAGGATTCTAATTATGAGTTTCGTATGTAACTGCCGACATCTTAACGAACCTACTGTCTCGCAGCCGACGAAAATATTCGTCTGCTTCAAAACGGTATTCACAGCTATTCTTCGTTTAGTACGGGGGTTCATTCGGGTATCTTAGGCTTATCGACTTTCCCCACTCCAAGTTAGATGAGCGTTAGTGTCTGTGCACATGGTTGACCACGTACCAACAAAATAATACTATAATTACTAGTTTAAGAATTGCACAAATCTATTGAGAAAAAAAAACTTTTCTTAAAGACATGAAAGATAAGCTTTATATTTTGTAACTCAAAAAATTGCATATGATTACAAATCTGTATTCAATAAGAAAATAATAATATACATTTTTCTTTGATTTTGTGGGGAGTGTGAGAAACTGTGGTTGGTGGCCATGCTAAAACGTATTTTTTTTCCTTCGGGAGATGTTGTGGTTTACGTGTTACGGACGTGGCCCAGATGTTTTGCAAACTATTTGTGTTTGTGGAAAAGATAATATTTCACCAGGGCTAATATAAAGGAAGGAAAGTTATCAGCTTTTAATTATAGATTTCCCGTGAAACTGTTCTGGATAACAAACAAATGTACACATCTTTAATTGATTATATTATTATTCCTAACCTTTGTGTCTACCGAAGTGTATCGTATAGCCATTACATGTAATAATTTTGAATAAATAGTATTTCTTTGGTTGTATAAATATAACAGTATTGCTAGCATCTAACCTCACAGGTATTGAATTAGGTGTGAATCAAATAATCTTCCCTCATTGTTTACCACATATGAAGGCTACTTTATTTTTAAAACGCTGATAACCTTCCAGCGTAGAATATATTNCTTCCCTCATTGTTTACCACATATGAAGGCTACTTTATTTTTAAAACGCTGATAACCTTCCAGCGTAGAATATATTTATTTTGTACAAAGGGAGCATATTTAAGTACGTAGATTTTGAGTGTATTTGTGTTTTTCATTTTGGCTTCAAAGTTCGTTTTAAATTAATAAATGACGCGGAATCAGTGCAAGAATATGTCACTTCGTTGCAGAACACAGTTAATAACAATTCGTTTTAGTCGAAGTACATTAAATCGAACTACCATGTTTAATAACTCAACATTTTAATTAACTGAGCCAGCTCCGAAACATTCCAAACTATATGCTATTGGAGGCCAAAATATAAACGTACAAAGCTTATAGCTTAATGTTTTATCAACACTGGTTTAAGATTCGTATTAATCTTGAAATCTGCAGAAGCTTACCATTGTAAATTTTTGGTTACAATATAACAACACATAATCGTTTTGAGATAAATGAACACAATAAAAAGCGGCGGGGAGTTTCAAAATTAAATCATACAGACGTTTATATTACGAAGCATGCTACTCAATCACTATCCCATCAAACACATGCCGCGTAAAGTACAAATAAATGTTTATCAGTGCGGGTGTACTAAGAAAGTTTATATAAAGAAGTATTCGTAAATTTACGTGCTTGTTATAATATCCCACATCCAAAATAGTCTGTATTATGTTCGGCATAATGTTTAAGGAGGACGGACCTGTGTGATGCAAGTTTGTAATAAACATAACCTAGCTTTTCATGCCTATTTGTAATGTAAAAGTATATGCAGGAAAATGATAACTCCGTACATCACAAACACGTGCTGCACTAACTTCGTACTACATAATATTTCTTTCCGAATCATTCTAATATCCGCCCACATTTAATAACGATGCCCGCCATATTGATTTAACTACGAAATTGTAGACTGCTGACTACTTTTGAGCAGTTTATACGTTCCGACTCCACTCTTGACGTCACTCGACCTTGGTATCAAGCTTAGAATAACTAGCAGTTGTCTAGAGACGATAATTGTAAAGTAGCTTTATTTTTTTTGTAGGAACGAGAGACTTAGAATATCCTCCAGAAGACTCCCATGGCTGAGGTCACTAAAGTTTTACTTTCAGTTTGCAAGGCACCGGTTACGAATCGAAGTCAAGCAATGGATGTGTGCATTCAACTATTAAGTTACGTAAACACGTTAACCCCCGTCGTAAAACTGGAGGGAGCTAGTGAGTCCATTCTAAACAAAACTTGACCATCGCGTATTTATTTACCTTGACCTATAGTTTTACATATTCATTATTCATTTCTATAACTGTTTTTCGTATACATTTAGTCTCATTATTAGTTTTTTTTATGAATCACCTACCTCATTCTTTATACTCCCGCCATTCAGAAGAAACGTTTCTGATATTTTAATAAGAGTTGTAGTACATTTTTAATTCCTAGGTACAAGAGCAAACACCGTATTTTAGAGCTCCTTAACCTAATAACTGCATTCATTAGAAACAAATGTTTTCATATCTAGACTAGACCTCAGTAAATATAAACTAATACGAGTAAATTTAGTTAAATTAAATGCATGACCACATTAGGATTAAAACTAGGGGCCCACACAAAATATCGTAATTTACGCAATACTCTAATTTGATACCCGTATGTGGAGCATGCCACATGTTCTGGAGCACGTATTCCCTCATTTCATTTCAGTGATGTCACTTTGAATTGCTCCATACCTCCTAACCCTAGCCATGCTTGTCCCTCTACCTAACTACGCCCATTACTCTCCATTATCCACACCAGCCACAAAGGAAAGAGACAATGGAAAAAATAGCATATTATAGACCAAGTGTTCTGATATTTGAATGGCGCTTAATAATTTATTTAGCTACCATGGTCGGCTAGTCAATGACAACGTTATTATTTTATGCTTAGTGAGATTTATTCTCTCATTAATACATGCAAATAAAATTAGTAAAGACTGAATAATAATTTTTGTAATATCTCACACTGAAATCTGAATCAGTGATTTCAGACAGTAAAATAATTTCACAGATTCTTCAGTTAATGAGCTGGAATATACTGGCGAATCAGTAGAATGCACTCAGGTAAGTTTTGCTGCCAAGTCAGTGGAGTTCACTATGAGTCAGTAGAAATTACTTTTTAATCAGAGAACACCAGCAGCTAAAATGATCGGTAGCATTTNGTGGAGTTCACTATGAGTCAGTAGAAATTACTTTTTAATCAGAGAACACCAGCAGCTAAAATGATCGGTAGCATTTTATTGTATCTAGTGGAGTAGTTTCAACAGATGTGAAGTCAAATTCGCTAATTTGGAGCCGTTTATGTGTTTCGATTTTGTAGTGTTTTTGCATTGATTCACATGAATTAATGAAAGCCACGCAAGAGGACAGGAAACCACAAAATATAAATCACTCCCACTGTAGTTAGCTGGAATGGTAAAATGTAACGTAGAGGCTACGTTGAAAATCATCCGATTTTAATCTTCAAATATTTTGGAATCTCTCTGTAGTGAGCACTTTTCTTACCACACCAAACTAATATTCATAGTTAATAATATTGGGTTACTTAACCTCCAAATTTTTAGCTGATTAAAAAATATGGCGCATTTTGTAGAGACCTTATTAAAGTTGCTGTTTTTTAATTGACGATTAATGAAATTTCTTTACATCTGTCTTGTACATAGAAACAATTTCATCGTATCACCTGAGCAACAAATTACGTTCCATTGTAACGTTTTATATTTTATGTAGCGGACGAACAGAAAATAACGTGAAAAAATAAATCTTAGACGCACTTAAAAATAACCNACGTTTTATATTTTATGTAGCGGACGAACAGAAAATAACGTGAAAAAATAAATCTTAGACGCACTTAAAAATAACCCGCTTACCGTGAATAAGATAATTATGCACTATTCGCTAGAAATAATGTCGTTATTTAAGTGAATATGATCAGTTTAAGTCGATAAATACATGTTTTTACAAATATGCATTCTGAAATCACCCTGTGACAAATTTGCTTTTGTTTCAGTGAAGAAGTTTGGAAGAGATATAATTGAGAACATAGTTAATATATTACTGTTTCAAATATCACGATGGAATATGTGGGCTTTCGTGCGAATTGAAGCTGAGCATATATCTGTTCACGCTGTTTTAGATAATGGGTAATCATCTCCACTGCGTCTGATGGGTTTGTTTATTTACTGGTCATAAAATTCGGGGATAAGTTGAAATTTTTTTTGCAATTACGCTTTTGAATGAATGACAATGCAGTTTGTGACTTTTGGTTGAATTATCTTCAAGTGCCAAAACGTTGTGTAAAAAAATAATATATTTACTGTCTCGCTTTTATTATCCCTTTAAGCTACTTGTTGAATCTTACATTTATCGTTTTTTAACGACGAAATCTGTTTTTGCATATTAATATTAATATGAATTTGTCGGACCCGTGACTTTTGGCAATATAATTTACACTTTATTTACATTTTCGCAAAACGAAAATTTTTGCAGAAGCTTTGGCATTTGGATTTTCTGTTGTGACCCAGTTAGTTCTCGAAATATTAAGTGCAACAAATAGTTATTTTGATTGAAAATGTGGGCAGCAACTCTTAGATATATTGTGTAGGAAAAAGCATATTACAGAATCTATGCGCCAGTTCGAAAACGTTTTTTAGAAATATTTTAAAGCCTACGAATTTAATGGAGGACGCTTGCTTCTATCTACGGATTAAATTGGTGTAAAACATCAACTTGATAATAGGGAACAGTTAAAAACACCATGTAAACATTTGTGAAAAAATAAAGGAATAATTTCGGTTTTAAATTTAATTTGTTTATTTTTAACGCCATATCCAATTATTGCGTGTCGCTGGTCTGCGCCGCTGACCTTGGCTCGCTCCGCGCGAGCGGGCGGAATAGAATGACAAAGTGTTGATAAGTGGGGCGGCATGTTTATGGAATGTTTTGAATGACAAGTGAGTGATAATCCTACCAGTGTTTTGAGTTATGAAGGCATTCTGCCGTGATAACCCTTTGGCGGATAGTATTTCTGCGTTTATCTGAAAAATTATATGGACTACTGACCTCGTTCTTTCAGCGTGACTCAGGGTGCGTTGAATCTTCGAGATGGTCAGGGCGAACGTTATAATATTGTGACAGCCCTCCGATACGAGCAGTTGATGAGTAAAGGACTGGCTGAATTCCAAGTTATAGACGACGAGCAGCGAGATAAGTGACCAGTGAAAGGGAAATCTGCGACTGCAAGTATCAAGCAGTGAAGAGTGCGGCTGGCAGACTGGACTATTGGACCAGATACGTGAGTGAAAGACATTACAAATGATGGCAACAGATAGACTGTTCACGTGTTCATGATGAGTATGAGTTAATTGACTGTAACCAAACCGAGACATTAAGAAGGACGTTAGTTAGAGTTGATATATACTATAAATATTGCGCTCACTATAAAATAAAAAGAGTAACAGTGGATACAGATAATTTAATGCATGAAGTTATAGCTGTGCGAATAAATTAAAAAACAAATTTAGTTATTTATGTTTATTAAGACCTCCATCCCTCACGAACTCAGATACGTTGTAACACTATTATAAAATTGTCGTAAGAAAAGTGGCACAAGTTGCGTCTATATTTATCTAGTTTAAAAATTAGGTAATGTCAAAAATCTCACTTTCCATCCAGACCATACAAAATTCGAATGGAAATCAATTCAGAATGAGTAACAGTTTAATAAAGCTACTATTTTATTCATAACGCTGTAATGGATTGACCAAATTTTTATTGCATGACTATTTGAGTAATTAGTTTCAACAACTTTCCGAACCTAATTTTGTTAATATTAAGGTTTAAAAAAAAATTCTACGAACACTTCCTTGCATATTAACGTACTTTCTACTCGGAAAAGTCTCCCGTAAGCTCATCTGTTTTTCTTGGTGTCCGTGCAGCTGTGCAGGATGTATCGGTGCATATCTATAACACCTTCAATCTCAGTTTTCGCTGAGCCGGTTACAACAATATTTAATATTCAGAGTTTAAAATTGTAAGCTGAGAACATTTAGGGTAATGTGGTGTAAGAGTACGCATGGGGTAAGAGTCCTACGACGTCGTAGTTCTCGCAGTTGCCGTTAGGTAGGTAGCATGCACGTTCGGTTAGGGAATTTCCTAAATACTTTCCATGCACTGGATACGACTGGTTGCCCGCTGCCGACATTAATGGGAGTGCGGATTCAACTATCTGTTTGGAGTGACGTTTTATGTAATATTTTATTGTTAAATAAGGACCTGCATAACTTCAAAGAATGTATGTTGTCGAAGAATATGTACATTTACGTTAACATGTATATTTTTTGCTTGTATTCATATGAGGGTGTAATTGTTATCATGCAACTGCGAAATGTATTTGGCGAATCATATTTTTCGGTTTGTTGGAGCACGTTTCCTGTGGTAAGAGTCCGCACAAACGATTATACAACACCAAACATTTTTAAAAACCTTTTGAACGTATTTTAAATATGCTCATAACAAATACAATTTGATTGGTAAACAGAAATAAAAGTTAGATAAATTTCATATAACAAGTTAAATCAAATACCGTAGTTTACAGAAGCAAACAAAGATGTTGGTTAAATCAGAATCATAAGCCTAGAAATAGTCCGTTGGCCACAGTTTTCTACGACAAAAACAATGAAAACTAATAAAATACGTACATATTTGAGTGAAAAAGTACACCAAACTGAAAGCGTTTTATGCAAATGAATGTAGTAAATGGATGTCATCACATCCTGGTAGATGCAAAAGGCAATTTCAGATAGCTAATTTGTTTCAAATGGCTTATGAAAAGGCAACAACACTGAAGAGCCAAAAAAACTGGTACACCTGTCTAATATCGCGTAGCCTCCCCCCTTTTTTTTTTCTTTTTTCAAACAGCCGAGCTCGCAGAAGTGCCGCAAGACGACGTGGCATGGACTCGTCTAATGTCTGAAGGTATGCAGGAGGAAATTCACACCATGAATCCTGCAGGGCAGTCCACAAATCCAATCTGCGCCAATTCTTGTCAGTCGTCGTTTCTCCCGTTATTTCACGATCTTTTTACGGCCGCAGCGATGTCGAAGATGTGATGTTTTACCGGATTCCCGATATTCATGCCACACTCGTGAAATGGTCTTACGGGAACATCCAAATGTTTTCGCTAGTAGTATGAAATAGTATGTTCAAACACAGCTTCGCGGCGGGGAGACAGGGAGCCATGTCGCGTGGACATCATGCTCTTGCATTCCTCCACCCCACATCATGCTCCTGCATTCCTCCGCCATTTTAGCAGCTAGTGACCACATCATGTTCTTTCATTCCTCTGCCATTTTGGCAGCGAGTGACCACATCATGCTCTTGCATTCCTCCGCAATTTTGGCAGCGAGTGTCTACATCATGCTATTGCATTCCTCTGCTATTTTGGAAGTCAGGGACTGCCATTTTCCCCTCAAAATTTTCCTTCTTCCCTAAAAAGGTCTAAATATTTACCAAATTTTCCAATATTTCCGTAAAATTTTTAGAATTTTTTTATTTAAATTTATCTTTTTTCAAATTAATNCATTTACCAAATTTTCCAATATTTCCGTAAAATTTTTAGAATTTTTTTATTTAAATTTATCTTTTTTCAAATTAATTTTTTTGGTGACCCCAGGGCCATGGCGGCCATATTGGATGGTGCCTCAGACAGCAGCTCCCTCCAACGACCCCCTCCCTCGACGAGCCAATCCCTTCATCGAGCCCCTCCCTTCGTCGAGCCCCTCTAGCCATTAAATCGTCCGAAGGGAAAATATTACATAACAATCATAGCATAGTGTCCATATTTGTTTTGACATGAAAACAGGTCTTAGGTATATATATGCTTGTCTCTGAATTAAAATTCCCAAAGTATTATTAGTTTTACGTCACAATGATACCACAGTGGCCATATTTGTTTTGACATGGGGCCACAGCAGGGCCACAGCAGCAGCACAGATGGTAGAGTACATGTTACTTACCAGTTGCTACAGAGTCCTCCCACTTACCATCTGCATGACACAACCATGCTAACGGACCCCGGACTTGGAACCGGCAGTACACTATTCCTACAAGGCTAACAATACATATATGTATATATAAATATATATAAATATATATAATGGNAACCGGCAGTACACTATTCCTACAAGGCTAACAATACATATATGTATATATAAATATATATAAATATATATAATGGTAACAATGTAGATATAGTGAACAGGAGGGTTACGAAGCAGCAGGGGGACGACCATGAAGCGAGCGCTTCGACGATAGGAAACAGAATATACACATGGACGGACACTACAGCATGATACCAGCGACACGGGTTATGCCAACACACAGTGCGATGGTGGGATGAACAAACAAGTTAATAAACCAAATGAACAATAATATAATAATTTTATATACAGTAGTAGTATTGATGGAAACCATACATGGCATACATAAAGTAGAATGCTATAAACAGAAAGGTAGGAGCAGGACAAGCATTTGCCGACTTTGATTCTACACACGTGTGTAAAATTAAGTTGAATATACAGTGTGATTATAACACGCAAGAGTGATATCAGATAAATACTTGCACGTTAAGCTGAAAACATGCACCCATGAAATATATAGCAGGTTGGAAAAAAAACGAGTAAACATGTAGAGGACATGGTGGTAACATGCCTGGCAAGTAAGATGGTCGCTTGCATGCGCTCCAGCGCGTTACCACCCAGCATTCCTGGCAAGGAGAAGATTTCATCTCTTGCATGAGCTACAGCACACCGAATCAGACTGCACAGCCCAATAAAAAGTATACTTGACAAGCTCTCCAAGCTCTACCAGTCAATGTTAAGGGCTTGCCTCTTGAACAAGCTACAGTAGACTATCAGTCAGCATGCCTGGCAAGCCTGCAACATACTTGCATGCACTACAGCATGCTTATCGAGTAATAGTACAACCAAAACCCTCGGCCATGCACCTGACAAGAGGAATACGACAACACTGATATGTGCTACAGTACATATTAGGAGAAAACACTCTCTCCTGTGGCATAAGTATATAACTTTGTAGGCCTGACCCAGAGCTGTCTTTCCCATTAGGCCTGATAACCATAGGAGACGGTATGTATGCCATCATCCAGGACTTTCTGCTTATGGTCCATCCACGAAAGAGCCAGTTTGTTTGTTTGCACTGTGTAAACTTCGTGGTGGTGCGATCGGATACTGGTGACCTGTGCTCTCATGCAGCGCTGGGCCAAAAGGATGCACCGATAATCGTTAAACGTTATCGCCTTTAAACTACGCACCTTGTATCCCATTCGCATGTTTTCCTAACGTATTCCTTCGCATTAACCCGACAAACTTAACCATATTGTTAACCGCACATTCATACTTGAACTTCCCAATCGCCTTAGAATTGGTAGGTGAGAAACAAAGATGAGTGGTCGCGTAGGCGCTGGTGTCGAGGTGTCGAACTCCGATATGCGTGTCGGGTTGATGGTGAGTACACTGTAGAAGTCAGGGCATGCGATCTCCATCACTGGGCTATCAGTATCCATGTAAAGGAGGTTCACACTGCCCCCATACTGCGCTCACATTACATCGTAGTAAAATCGATACGTAAGTGTTTTTGACAGGTCGAGTACGGCAAACCCAGCGTATATGGGCTTTTCAAACATAATGATCTCTTGTCATAATTTGTCCAGGGACAATGACTCATCATATATAGTCCTGCATGTAAACGCAGGCTTTCCGATGAGCTCCTTCGCCCGAACATCTCCACACACACACGTTCCATACGCTGTCGTTGGCGCTTATTTTTAAAAAGTTTGCTGTACTTTGCATTATTCATTAACTTGTAAAAGTACTTCTCGAAAGCGTTCGTAGCAGCCTGGCGTTTCGCAGTATTCAAATCTATATAGGGCTTCAGCCATGGCTTCTGCAGGAATTGAAGGACACTGTGATAACCCTTCAACCGTAAGACATGACCCAATGCTTGCTTCAAATTAACGTAGTGAACGATATAATGAAGCTTGCTCTCCAGAGTCATCATGAGTTTCGTTTGTTTTGGGCCCCAGGGGACACCCGTTCACTGGCAAGAATGGAAGATCCATATGCTCTTTGTGAAGAGTGCAAGGGTACTCTATGTCTACCTCCAGTATGTAGGCGATATATCCGTCGTCCGGCACACTCATCAAATCGATGTTCGTGCCAGTCCATTCGAAACCTCCATATGGGAACAGCAGGGACATTGCCGAACCAAATAAATTNGAACAGCAGGGACATTGCCGAACCAAATAAATTATTGGCATCTACATACTATGTGTAGGTAGACGGCTTGTTGGAATCATATGTATCTAGTATATGCCTATTGTTGGCAACTGCATTCCATTTANAACCGGCAGTACACTATTCCTACAAGGCTAACAATACATATATGTATATATAAATATATATAAATATATATAATGGAAACTATGTAGATATAGTGAACAGGAGGGTTACGAAGCAGCAGGGGGACGACCATGAAGCGAGCGCTTCGACGATAGGAAACAGAATATACACATGGACGGACACTACAGCATGATACCAGCGACACGGGTTATGCCAACACACAGTGCGATGGTGGGATGAACAAACAAGTTAATAAACCAAATGAACAATAATATAATAATTTTATATACAGTAGTAGTATTGATGGAAACCATACATGGCATACATAAAGTAGAATGCTATAAACAGAAAGGTAGGAGCAGGACAAGCATTTGCCGACTTTGATTCTACACACGTGTGTAAAATTAAGTTGAATATACAATGTGATTATAACACGCAAGAGTGATATCAGATAAATACTTGCACGTTAAGCTGAAAACATGCACCCATGAAATATATAGCAGGTTGGAAAAAAAACGAGTAAACATGTAGAGGACATGGTGGTAACATGCCTGGCAAGTAAGATGGTCGCTTGCATGCGCTCCAGCGCGTTACCACCCAGCATTCCTGGCAAGGAGAAGATTTCATCTCTTGCATGAGCTACAGCACACCGAATCAGACTGCACAGCCCAATAAAAAGTATACTTGACAAGCTCTCCAAGCTCTACCAGTCAATGTTAAGGGCTTGCCTCTTGAACAAGCTACAGTAGACTATCAGTCAGCATGCCTGGCAAGCCTGCAACATACTTGCATGCACTACAGCATGCTTATCGAGTAATAGTACAACCAAAACCCTCGGCCATGCACCTGACAAGAGGAATACGACAACACTGATATGTGCTACAGTACATATTAGGAGAAAACACTCTCTCCTGTGGCATAAGTATATAACTTTGTAGGCCTGACCCAGAGCTGTCTTTCCTATTAGGCCTGATAACCATAGGAGACGGTATGTATGCCATCATCCAGGACTTTCTGCTTATGGTCCATCCACGAAAGAGCCAGTTTGTTTTTTTGCACTGTGTAAACTTCGTGGTGGTGCGATCGGATACTGGCGACCTGTGCTCTCATGCAGCGCTGGGCCAAAAGGATGCACCGATAATCGTCAAACGTTATCGTCTTTAAACTATGCACCTTGTATCCCATTTGTATGTTTTCCTAGCGTATTCCTTCGCCATCAACCCGACAAACTTAACCATATTGTTAACCGCACATTCATACTTGAACTTCCCAATCGCCTTAGAATTGGTAGGTGAGAAACAAAGATGAGTGGTCGCGTAGGCGCTGGTGTCGAACTCCGATATGAGTGTCGGGTTGATGGCGAGTACACTGTAGAAGTCAGGGCATGCGATCTCTATCACTGGGCTATCAGTATCCTTGTAAAGGAGGTTCACACTGCCCCCATACTGCGCTCACATTACATCGTAGTAAAATCGATACGTAAGTGTTTTTGACAGGTCGAGTACGGCAAACCCAGCGTATATGGGCTTGTCAAACATAATGCTCTCTTGTCATAATTTGACCCGGGACAATGACTCATCATATATAGTCCTGCATGTAAACGCAGGCTTTCCGATGAGCTTCTTCGCCCGAACATCTCCACACACACGTTCCATACGCTGTCGTTGGCTCTTATTTTTCATAAGTTTGCTGTACGTTGCATTATTCATTAACTTGTAAAAGTACTTCTCGAAAGCGTTCGTAGCAGCCCGGCGTTTAGCAGTATTCAAATCTATATAGGGCTTCAGCCACGACTTCTGCAGGAATTGAAGGACACTGTGATAACCCTTCAGCCGTAAGACATGACCCAATGTTTGCTTCAAATTAACGTAGTGTACGATATAATGAAGCTTGCTCTCCAGAGTCTTCATGAGTTTCGTTTGTTTTGGGCCCCAGGGGACACCAATTCACTGGCAAGAATGGAAGATCCATATGCTCTTTGTGAAGAGTGCAAGGGTACTCTATGTCTACCTCCAGTATGTAGCCGATATATCCGTCGTCCGGCACACTCATCAAATCGATGTTCGTGCCAGTCCATTCGAAACCTCCATATGGGGACAGCAGGGACATTGCCGAACCAAATAAATTATTGTCATCTACATAATATGTGTAGGTAGACGGCTTGTTGGAATCATATGTATCTAGTATATGCCTATTGTTGGCAACTGCATTCCATTTAACACATTGATCCACCCCTTCCTGGATTCCAACCTCAATAAACAGGTTCATATCATAGTAGCAGAGAAAGTCTAATTCCACCTGCGTCTTGCACAACATTGTGTCAAACGAGAACGCGGGAGCACTTACATAGCGCACACAGTCGGGATTGCATGTGCATAGACAGAGGCCATGGAAATTCTCGAAGATGTCACACAGAATCAGCATGTCCGTCTTCAGGTAGAACTCTGAAATGTCCTGGAGGGTACGACAGCCGAACACAGACCACATGGTTTGTGTGTGCTGGTAGTCCTCGGCACTGACATTCCCCCCAGTAAGCCTATTGTAGAATGACTCTATAGCAGGTAATTGTGGTTTGGCATGCTTCTCTCACAAGCTGACATAATCGTATGGGAATATGTCTTTCCAGGTTACCAGCTTTAGCTCGCGCTCTACCGTGAAGAAACGAGATGTTGTGTGGAATTCACCGGAAGGCAGATTCTCAGCGAGAGTTGTCAGGCTGGCAGGCATGAACCTATATGTATCAATGAACTGTATAGTGAACTTGTCGCCCAAACTCTTACTTAAAGGTGATGAGTTATTCTTCGGTATGTGGAATAATAAATATGTCCTGGGTATCATATCCCAGCTGCTTAATTATGAAATTGGCATCATACATTAAGTTATGGAAGAGTATCGGCAGTCTCTGGGGTCGGCGACGAAGCTAGTTGAAGTTATTACATGACACCCCAATAAAATTGCCAAAAAAATGATCGTGGTCATGCACCTTTTGGTTTTTGCATGTTGACATGCCAGAATAGTGGCAGCAGTTAGTGGCTAAAGCATAGCCAGCCCATTCCTCATATGTTAGTGGTCGCATGCCAAGTCTGACCGATATATACAGAAATTACTACTCTGGATAGGATTCCACCTCTTCCATGAAGTGTTTCGACGCACCTCCGCCTGTGTAAACAGTTACACCTGGGGTACGCTGGTCATCTTATAGGCAGGGATAATTGAAACATCAACTTTAATGTATATGCCATATGAATAGGGCTCATGTTTTTGGTACCTATAAGTGAAAGACATGTACAGGTTCGGCTGACATGTTTGCACAGGCACCAGCATTGCCTCAAAGTCTGCATATACTACAATAGGTACCATGCTGCCGTTCTGGTAATTCTTTAACTTGAGCACAGGTGGCCTTCCATACCTGTCTGGCTGTAGCATGTCGGCGTAAACAGCCATATGGTTATTACAATACCTCCTGTGCTCAGCCAGAGTTTCGGCACCCGTCAGCCCTGTCACACAATGTTGATTATCATACATCTTAATACAATGTTTACAGATATCTAAATGCGCACAGTGTGACATCACTTGGGAGCATACCAGTACCGAGAAATTTGAGGCATAGCAATAGTGTGAGTTCTGGTCCTCTGCTGTGGTGAGCAGCAGCAAATCAAAGTGCTGGGCTAGTTCAACATGTCACCCTTTTCAGCACTACTTTCATATCCTTGTCATTGAGTGTATATGTTGATGCTAACCCCTGGATTTGCTCCCTCAAAAGCAGGTATTTGATGTAGACGGGTGGGAAAATCTACAGTTGAAAAATCAAAGCACGTCTCCAGCCTAGTATATCACAGGTTTATGTGCTGGGGATTCCTCCCCTCTATGACATGTGCCAGTATAGCCCATTTAAAACACTGGTGTTGGTCGTGTGAGTTGATAATTGCCTGTTTCCCTGCAAAACCTGCAGGCAATGGGATGTACGAGGAGACTCTAAGGGGGTCGAGCCTGTTTATGCATAACTGGACTCGTTTCACAGCTGTGAGAGACCACCCTCTACCCTTCCCCATATAGTCAGTGTCCTCCATGCAGATCTTTGAAAAGGGAGCCGACACAGCTGCCTCTTTGTCGGCTACATTAAAGAAAGGTACATTTTTTTTGTTAAAGGTATGCTGATCCTTCTCGTCCCCATGATGTTCTGGTTTCCCATATACACACTCTACAAATATATTAATTTTGACCGCCCACTGTGTCTCGATTTCCTGGTTTAGTTGGCCAATGATATTCGCTTTCATTGCCTCGAGGAAGTCACAAATGTCAATGGCTACCCTCGAGGTATTCTTAGCGATGTATGTTTTCATTATACCTCTGAATGCGTCTTCAACCTCTACAAAGCCATATGAGTTGCTCTCGCCAGCCCCAGTGACAATGGTCTCTCGGCGAAGGCTAGCCTCTCTTGCAAGAGCCAGAATGTTATGGCAATGCTGCAGGATTGTCACTCTCGCTCGCTTCGCCAGCCGGCAGGTTGTCATGGCAGCACCAGAATAGATTACACTATGTGCATGAAGCCTATCGGCCCTGGTAAACTGCAGGCCACAAGTCCCACATGCCCTTGAAGGAGCATCTGGTTTCGCCCAAACAGTAAATTCATGATGCCATGCATTACAAGATTGTGCAAAGCCTTCATTACAGAACGTATAGTTGAGCAGAGCAGCCTGTCTGATCAGTCCTGTACATGTTGCACTATGTTCGGCAAACTTGTCTAGGCGGTCGAAAGGCTGAGCGCAGCTATCGCAAAGATGTTGGCTAATCTGCCGGAATGGATTAAGAAAGCATTTACACTCGTGGTGCAATCCATTCCAACGAACGACAACACCCGGTCACAAAAACCACACTGTAGTGCTGGTCTACATACAAAGGGAATGGTAGGGGGGTTAGGCAATGCAGCAGAGGATGGAGACAACGATGGTGAACTAGGTGGCGATTCCATTGCGCTAGAAGATGTGTGTGTACTAATATGTGTATATACTAATATAACATGCAGGCAGCCCAGACCAGATGGTAACCTACGATAAAAAAAGAATAGTACGCAAATATGGCCATATAATTTNTACGAAAAAAATAATAGTACGCAAATAACGCCGTATAATTCAATACAATGCTATATCTAATTTAACAGTGTGGTCACCGAGGCTCGAACCTGGGACTGAATGTATACAGAGCTGTAAGGACCATCGAGAGACTATATGATTGCATGTTAATAAGCAGATATACTGAATGTATACAGAGTTATACGGTACACAGCATGCACTGCATGACCTACGCTTTAAAAATGCTACAAATAGCTATACGCTGGCCTGTTGGGGACAGAAAAGCCCTAGGTGAAACAATTAACAAGTGCTGGTTTGACACACAGCATTAAGTACTACAAAGTTATATAAGCAGGCCTGTTGTCAACAGAAAAGCCTTAGGTGAAAATTATATAATTTATATTATATAATTTTACTACAAAGTTATAACAGTGGAATGTCTTCACATACATATAATATACTCACCAACAAACGAAACACTCTTACCTCTAAAGAGGAGAGAAGTTGTATAGAGTATCGACTATCAGTCTGATACTGACCCGCAGGTGTACAGAGAATAAACATGCACAGCACTGCGGGTATTATAGCTTAAATCGTGGGGGACTCTAGATGTATGGCAAGACACGTAGAGCTTAGAGGTCCAGACACGATTAACTGTGAAGGAATATAGGAGGGGCATTTATACACATTCCCAAACGAGAGTGGGCGTTTTAGAGTAGCAATAACAAGAATCATCTAATGCGAAAATAACAACCTTATGAGAGACGGCTCCTCCTTCCGTTGCCAGCCTATAATTATACCCTCCAAGGCTAATGGCTTTACTGGTACACTAGAGAACCCAGGGAACCATCCCCTGAGAATGTGCACTGGCACACACAGAGGGCTGTCTTTACTGGTACGATAGTAAGTCTTTTTACAAGCAGTAGTGTACTGTTTTTACCCTATGTACACGCTATCAACTAAGGAATACTTGTAATGTACTCCATCATGTAATGTCTCTACAAAGATATATAATTGCAGAAGTGTACTGTTTACTGTTGTGCTTATAATATACTAGCATGTTTAGTTTAGGCTGTGTGTGATTTTTATCCAACAGAAATAAGAACACTCTGAATTTAATGACACATATATAACCGCATATATTGTACATTGTTTTTGCAGCATACTCTCACACAAGCACATCGCACAAGCACTCTCACATTAAGATAGGCTTTAACAAGTAATACAGACTCTATACACATATATACATCGACAATCTCTCTCACAGTCAATACATGCATTACACATCAAGATAGGCATTAACAAGTAATACAGAATATATTCTCTCACATAATCATTACATCAAGATAGCAATTAACTATAAACATAGACAACTAAAACATTTTTTTAAATATTATCACTATACTTTTGCAAGCAGAGTAGTGAATAGTTGCAGCGGTAATGTCTTTCTATCAGCAACTGTTAATTTACACATGTCCTGAAGCGATCTATTGCCACAATTCAGGCATTTTGTGACCGGTAATGTCTTCTTCTTACGTGATGTTCTGCCATGAGGCGTCGCCATGGACTTTGTAGCGGAAGACTTATTACGTTTGACAGCGACAGGCTTCTTACGTTTGACAGCAGGCAACTTGCCATCCTCCTTAGTTATGTCAATCATAGCAACGTCGACAGCAGCAGCAGCAGCAGAGTTGGTAGGTTCAGATAGCAACAAAGTCTCTTGAGGAAGGTAAACTCTTATTGCATCTTGCAATAATGTGTGAGTTATAACTTCGTCCAGACCACATGGCAGGGTGGCAGGCAGCCTGTCGTCCTCCTTAGTAATGGCAATCACAGCAACGTCGACAGCAGCAGCAGAGTTGGTTAGTTCAACCAGCACCAAAGGCTCTTGAGGAAGGTAAACTCTTATCGCATCTTGCAATAAAGTGTGAGTTATAACTTCGTCCAGACCACATGGCAGGGGAGTTTCTGTTCGCATATAGTTAACTAAACACCTCCCCAGAATATTACATTCGACCATATGCTGACATCGCTTGTACGACATTGGGTTGTGGGCAAGCAGCCAATGCGCTATTCCGTCGCACTGTTCGCTGTACGTTCTTGGCTCGTCACTCGTGAGCGGCCTCGCCATCACAGACATAGGTTATACAGTTGTTACCAGGAGTTACGCTGCTGTAGACTATCTCTGGACGAAATGGCATGTTCATCTTGACCTCACTAGTGTCGACTGGCAGGGTAGGCACAGCTTATATAGCGGTCGTACTCTATGGCGACATAGCATCAGTGGTTTTTGAACAATAATAGTCGTATACATGCATAAATGTTGTACATTATCTTGCAATATTTACAATTGCTATGACATATTATTTCGCCCTCTGCTGTTGTGCTGCCCATGTCAGCTTCAACGCTCATGTTGATGCAATCTTCGCATATACATAGTTTCAATTGAAGACACAACATACCTTAGTGGCGCAGGGTAGAACATATGCGGTACCACATTCTTCCAGCGTGCTAGTATGTATGTGGCCTGTACATTCTTCGGTCCAGCAGTAAAATGATCCAGTATCGACTTCTCGCAAGGTAAATTTCACCTTCTTGTTCTCATTGCCTAGTTCTGCAATGTCTTCACATTCCATATGTACTGCGAGAATACGTCCATTTTCAGGTAGCTCGCTCTTGGGCCGGAGGTTGTAGACGGCACACTGGTCGGACCAGTAGCAGGATATAATTTCATAATAGAAATTATTGCAAGTGTTGTGATAGCCCCAAAAATGATGTTCAGAGTATTGCTTTATACACAACTGTTGTATATCCGATAAAGTATTAATTGTACATGTTCATGCCTTCCGGCAGAAATGACACACAGTCATGTATATGTTAAACATGTTGTTAGTTCTCTTCTCAACAAAACACTACTGCAGCTCTACATGTTGCTCTTCTTATATTGCAGCCAGGTACACCTCGCATATTAACGGCGAACATAATGTATTCCATGTAATTTTACCCCTGTCGATGCAGGTTGTATGATGGTGACTCGTACAGCACTCAGTCCAGCGGGTAATTACACTACCAGTGTTGGAATTGCAAAGTTCATACGCGATTGTACGAGTAAACCACACATCTGATGTATGTACTCTTCGCATGCCTGCGTTAACATAGTACTGAGTGAGCAAGGTAGCTTCATTTCAGGTCTTAGGTAATATAAGGCACATGTTATTACATTACACAGTACCGAGAGAAAAGTAACCTCATTGGTATGGCATGTCCAATGTTCAAGACCGTTACATGATTCTACCTGCTATGGTTGGCTGGGCGGTTTTAAATGTACACGCCTGTGTCCTACAGTAACATCGCCCTCATACATGACTTGTGGGTTGAAGTACATGTTATATGTTNTAAATGTACACGCCTGTGTCCTACAGTAACATCGCCCTCATACATGACTTGTGGGTTGAAGTACATGTTATATGTTACACACAAAATAAAATATGAACCCAAGTTAGCCATTACGAAAATTCTACGAGATGCACTGACATCCCATTGTCACTATACTTGATGCCACCTTAACTGAATCGTACTGTTGCAACATAAATCCAGACCATGATGCCATGTGATATGAGTTGGGCGTAGCATGTAGGCAGTCGTATACGCATCTCATCGTCTAACATACATGTTATACATTTACTGTATGCTGACTGTGCGACGAAAATCTCATTTCGTGTATACCTTGACGATGATGAACTCTGACAGCGGTCTATATGACGCGGTCACATTCAGCTTGGCGATTAGACATTCCATAATGAGCTGTGGATCAGTACTATAGATCTTTTCCTCGATTGATGAGCTATTTAAAATGGTCGGTGGCATATTTTGACCTTAATCAACAACGCATTAAGACAAGGGCATACAAAGTTACGCATACATTTGTCACATAAATATTGTAGCCGGTCCATATATATCTCTCTTCACCTTCTAAATATGGGCACCCACACTCGGTTTGTAGATCGCAGTGTTTTATTTTATCGCCTGGTATTTGGGNAATATGGGCACCCACACTCGGTTTGTAGATCGCAGTGTTTTATTTTATCGCCTGGTATTTGGGTCTCAAAAGGTATGTGTCAATAATTTTATTAAACAAACCGGCTCCGTTCTTGATGGTCTTATTCCCACGGGGCATAGCGTGAAACGGACTGATGCATTGTATAGTGTAAGGGCTTTATAAGTTCTGTCAATGGCTTCGAACGAGGGTCGGCCGGTGCGAGAGACTTTTGGCCAGCTGCCTTACAACATCTGTATGTGCGCTCTCACACCATAAATGGAATTAAAAACGAATGAATATGATCAGTTTAGCCTTCCAGTTTACGACACAAGCTGTATGTCGCTTCGAGTCATCAGATTACAGCATTTCTGTGCACCTCCAAAATACTAGAATTGTGTGCAGTGCGCTCGTTCTCAAATGATTACTCGAAATTTTCCGCAATGAAGGTGGAGGACAAAGCAACAAAGTTTCTTGTTAATAACGGAAGGTTGGACCTATTATGATGGAATGGAGATTTGTGCACAATAGTTTCTTTAAAGCCATTTCAAAATGGTTGGAAAACGAAATTTTTAATGAAGTTATTATAGAATTATCAATTAATTTTCCAACAATGTTGAACACTACGTCCCTTAATTAACACTTTATATCATTTACTGTTCGATTGGAAATTATCCACGTAATGTAATGTGTATATAATCCTTCGAGTCCTAACAGACTACATCACTGATTTGACTGGCATGTGATGCACACTCTTAATATTGTCTTTTTAAAATTGTGTTTTGGTATGAAGTGCCAGCTGTATGAAAAAGTGTGAAGCGGCCAATGAGCTGCGAGTGTGCTCTGCCTTGGTGCTAGCGCCTAAGTGGAATGAGTGGATCGCGCAGCCAGCAGTAATATCCCTTCCCAGGACGCTGCAGGCGATGGGGCGGAAGGGGTTAACGCCAATGGGTAAGGGGAGCCGGAGGGGTAGGAGTAGGGATACCCTTGGGAGGGCAGCAATATGGCGCGCACTTCTCCCGGGTCTTTGATCTCGCCGCCTCGCTCACTTAACCCCCCTCCTTACACCTTCCCAAAACCCCTTCTGTATTCCACACTTCCCGCGACAAACGCGGCGGAGGGTTAGAGACGTTGGCGCCTTCCCCAAACCTCCCCCCCTTACCGCGCGAGGCAGACCTTCATCCATTACCCGGAGACGTTTGACTAATGAAACCGCCTAGTACCTCGCGATGTGGTTTAATGGTAACCTACCCACTGGAGCAACCGCGCTCGGCTACCAGTATCCCTGTTGCGCCGCAAGAAGCTTACAGAATATTGCTGGGCGACATCTCTAAAGCAAATTAACAGGTCCGCAGGATCTCAATTAAACCTGTGTTATAATTTATCAATAATTATTTTTTATACTAGTTTGTCAATAACGCAACATACTCTGCTTCTGTTTATGCGTGAAATGAGTCTGTATTCCAGTTATACATGTTCGCAGCAAAAATTTTATTTAGGTTGTCAGTCATGCACAGGATTTAATTTCTCAACATTTATATACTTTATTAAGTAGTCAATTGATAACCAAACATACATTGATTAAGTTGTATGTGAAATATGTCTTCCAGTTTTACTTGTTTACAGCAAAGCGTATATTTATACTTGTAAACACAAGTAAACTGCAGATTCCTGCTGTGCGTAATTTACTATTCAGCTGTCCCTTTAAGTCGATGTGTGTACATATGCGTTTCCTTAATCACATCATTTTCATAATACAGTTGTTGGAGAAATGGGAATTCACATATAGCACCAACATTATTCAGTAACCAAAAGTGGGAACAATTAACCATCTGATATTTATCAAGGAGATATGCGACGAATGAAATACACGGTAACCAAAAGAAAATACCACAGTCAAGTTCTGCACATTGTCGGTTTTGGGAAACTGCAATTATAAACTTATTGCTTTTTGTTTTTATCAGTCTTAATATCCCAGAAAACGGTCAACTGCCGTGGATCCAAGCCTTTACTGTTCCCACAGGGCGAGTTCAGTAAAGTAGGTAGTAATGTATTGAGTAAAAACAGTTGTGGAGTACGTCACATTAAATTCTGCCAGTCTTCAAATGTTCACGTGGTCCGAAGATAAATGCCACCTCCGTAAAAAAACAGACACGTTGTAATGCTGACGCATTTCTTCTGCTGCTCTTTTTAAAACTTAGCAACATTTTTGGAGAAGTAAAACAGCGTAAAGTCTATTTCGCGTGCTGGAATCCTACTATTTTTTCAGGATTGCGACTGCTCGAATTTATTCTAAAAGCAAATATATACTTCCAATTCAATCACGTAACTGTTAATATGAAATGATTGTGGTTTCTCCTGATTTGCGTAGCTTAGCTTGTAATGTTTCGTTTAATTCGTCGTATCATACAAACTAAAGAAAATTAATTTCACTGATGACCTTTATTTTGGCAGCTCCACTGACTGGCTATACGTATATATATGCTCAGAAGAAATGTATATGAACATATTTTCCAGTATTAAGAAATGTTCGTTCTTATTTTCTATCACATTATCAATGAACATAAACATGATATATTTTCTACTACCTTAGCACATGAAAGATAAGCAAAATATATGTTGTGAAAGTAAATGCAATATCTACGAGCCTATTATGTAAATGTAGGTTAACAATGAGTCTGAAATGTTACTGGACAGAAATGACACACGCTTATGAAATATAGACATAAATTTATTTGAAAACGTTTCAGTGTTCTGATTATGTGAGCACGATGCCTAAGGAACCTTAGAAACAGAGGACAAGCCACACTAAGCAGAACTGGAGGTGATTTTCGTTTCGTAGGTAGGTAGTCATTAAAGTATTTTGCTGATAAGCGAACGTAAATTGTGAATGTTGGGATGTCAAACGATCTTGCAATTAATATTACTTAGGCTCGTCAAATAATACTACTTAATCTTATTCTTGTCTTTAAAGTCGTAAGCTTCTGTTTTGTTTCATCCTTTCCGAAAATTACTACGAGTCATTTAAAAATTAAAATTAGTTTCTTAAAGAGAATATTGCTGATGTAATGTGGTAATTATTAGCGTAGCCGTAAGAAATTTTACTTAAGGTTATAGAAAATGTAGTTCGGAGGAAGTATAATCTTAATTCCGCCCAGGCTGTTTCACATAACAAAGCCCCGAATACAGCTGCATCTCTTCACTTCTATAAGTAGAAAGCAAAATACAGTAAAGTTACTATCCAACTGATATTATAAATTCGAAAGTGCGTGTGTGTGTATGTTTGTTACCATTCAGATCCATAATGGTTGAACTGATTTTGATGAAATTTAGTATGTTGCTACTTCAGTTCCTGCAATAGGACATATAATACTGTTTATCCCGGTAAATTCTACGGGTCCTGTGGAATAACAACAAAACCTAACTCTGCAACGGCTGGAAACGTGAACGAACTCAGCTCTATAACGGCTGAACGGATTTTAATTAAACTTGATAAGTAGGTACTTAAGGTCCTGGAATATGACATAGGATACTTTTTATACGGGTGCTGTGGAATAACAACGAAACGTAATTCTGGAACGGCTGGGAACGTGACCGAAATATTTTTTATCAGGCCGCCCAAGGACCACTGAAATGGATTAACGACTGCTATCAATCGATAACTATCAGAACCGAATATTTAACGTGCCCTCCGAAGCCCGGAAGCGCTCAGATGTTATGCCACTAAACGGTCACCCATCCAAATGTGTGCCGCTGGGAACGTTGCTTAACTTTGGTGATCGATTAAGATCCCTCAGCCAAGCGTAAAAAGTAATAGCTAGGTACACTTATTTCTAAAGCTACAACTTGATGAAACGCACGTTTTGATTTTCATACATAGACGCTTGAAAGCGGAAATGTGGTAACTACGTGATATTTGCACAGATACACTCCAAAAACATTACCCTACTTCTTGGCTATCGGGTATAAAGTATTTCCTCCGTTTTGGGTTGCCGTAATCAGTTTAAAACCTTTGCCAACATAGTATAATTTTATAATTCTATTTTTACATAAATGAATTGTCTTTCCCTAATTTATTTTTTAGTGTATCGCTGTAAAACTCTATTTTATCCTGGCGAAGCCGGGCCGATTCGCTAGTACACCTATATTACCTACATTTCAGCTGTCATTTTATGACCAATTTTAATAACAGTTTTATATTAAAGATGTTTTTTGTGCACAGGAGATTATTGTCCTAGTAACTACGAATATACGTGAAACTTCATGCATAGTCTATATATTTCCAAAGTCTGTATTGAAAAGACACGTAACTTACCCAAATACGATGTAGAAATCAAAGAATACCTGAAGAACGCGGTATTATCTTATACAGATAGTGACAGGGCCTAAAAAGTATAACGATTAGTAGAGTATGGGATAGAATATAACGATCTGTCATACATTTATAGATGACATTTTATATACAGCTCTTGTATGACTCCTGTTTTACTTTCTCCAGGTTTCGCATGATTCGGAACTAATGCTGAAGAGGTATTATATTGTTAACTGTATTAATGAAAAGTAATACTGATCGTTACAAATAGAAAATACAAAACATTGTCAGGCATACACGTTTATGAGAATAAACGAAATGATCAACTGACTTTATAGTCGGTAAATGGTGGACCATGACAAAAATAATAGCGTTCGCTTCTCAACAGCTTCTAATTTAAAATAATGAAATCCATCAGCAAAGTCTTCTGGCATACAGCAGCAGTTCTAAACCAGCAAATAGACAATAAACTAAAAACAGTTTCGCTCCAGCAAAATGTTTTTTCTCGGTTGTCGATATGGCAATGTCGTGGTTGACTCTAAAACACTATACAGAAGACTCTTACACCAAAGATATTTTGTTCTTTTGCCAAGCTCTGTCAAGTATAACAATTATTTTTTTTATATTGTCTGCGCTTAGTTTAATAACTTCACAAAAAACCGAATGTTTTCAAATAAATGCTGTACATAATCGAAAACGATATTAAATAATTAATAAGCATATTTATATAACAGCCCATACATTTACGAAGGTTTTAACGAAATTGTTTTACTTTCATTTGGTAGGCTTCCACAAAGTTTTGCATTTATTAACATTTTTTTTATAATTATAATTGTTATTGTAAGTAAAGCAATCGTAAACAAAAAAAAATATGAATAATTGCTGTAATTTTTGCTGTTATTATTATAAAAATGAAATAAATTCTATAAATATTAAAATATATTAAAATATGCTATGTAAAAAAAACGTTCAGAAAGCAAAAACAATACCTATGTGGGGAAAATTTCATACATTTGATAATTATTTACTGCATTCCACTTGAAATGGCCGCCACAGTAAGTGCGAGAAGGCACCAGTCGGAAATTCACAAAAGACTGCATGATTTGAGACCTCTTCCAAAGGCGCTTTCGAGAGCGACAGCTTGGGCTTTATTCGAACCTCCAAGAGGCAGCCAAATATGGAAAGTCGACGTACACCAGAAGCATTCACCGTTCTCGATAACGAGAGGAATTTCGTTCTGCTCTGATTNATGGAAAGTCCACGTACACCAGAGGCATTCACCGTTCTCGATAACGAGAGGAATTTCGTTCTGCTCTGATTTGTGCCTTCTGCGATTATCGGGACGACAAAACTCCACGCTACGCGCCTAACAAAATGCGCGAAAATCAACCATGGAGCTACTGCTTCGCGCTTTTCGCATTTACTTCATGAATTCCGATAGCTAGGCATCGAGATGGAGGGAACGGGACTTACAAAATACACGTCTATCCCGATGCAGCGTACGTTCATAGAGCTCGTCTAAGCTCGCTGAGGCGAAAGTGAATTCATGAGAAATTCTATTCTTCGTGCTGCGAGAAATCGATTTTCAGGAAATGGTGGTTTTCTGAAGGGAAACAACCTTTTTACATTAAAGAATACCTATAATGACTTGACGGATGTGTGCCGGCACTAACACCCATGTGTGGAGTACTCCGGTTATCCACCTAGAGTTTCTCACAGCCTTCGTAAGCCCATGTCAGTACCCTGTGAACGATAAACAATTCAGTTTAAAGAGAAGAATGTGAATATTTTTCTCTTAATATAACTGACTTTGTCGTTACAAGAACAAAATATTTTCCGGTTATGGTGCCATGTGATTAATTGCTAAATAAACATTTGGAATATTTTGTTAGTCATCGTTAATGCTAATATTTATTTTACTTGCAGAATGACTGTTTACTTGTTTAACGTATGTTCACATAAATGAATAACAGTTTTATATGTTTGATTCACGTACATAAATGGCATGTTTCCGTATACAACCTCAAGGCCTGTTAACTTGGTAAATGTCAGCCACTAGTGGTGCAAATTTAAATGTCAGCCACTAGTGGTGCAAATTTAAATGCCAGCTAACAATTATAATCCTTAGTTTTGAGTCACGCTAGATGATGGCAGTAAAACTTTAAAAGTTTGTTTGAACTATATAAGTAAGTATTTAATGAATCACATTGACAGAATACACGTTTTTAAACGAGTAACATAAAGAAACGTAAAATAACAAATTCCGGTGTTGTAATTCACCACGAAATACTCGCCTCACCAATAATTAATAAGAACAACTCTTTGAAAAATTTTGATACTACAAGGTACTTTTGAATTTTTGGTAAAGAATAACGTATTCTATGCTATTAACATTCTTCAATACCTAGGAACGCAGGCGATAACTAACAGCAGTTAGAATATTCTTACATAACTCATCGTTTATATTGTGGTTGAAACACTTTCCTTTCTTCCGTGTCCAAAAAAAAAAGAGTGAATTTTCTTTATAGTAAATGTTTTGTCATACATTTTTTTTATCTAGTCCAGTTCAAGATTTATAGTACTCATCAATCACAGATGTCGTTATTGGCCCTATATTATTATACGTATCAATAAACACTTTAAATTGTGAAAGATTTGCATTTCCTTTTGACAGAAGTCCTGCACTGCAACCACGATGTCCTCACGCGTGTAGTGCGTAAGAGTGAAGTAGCGAATGTCTTTAAAACTGATGTATGCCATTTAGATTACAGGGCATAGAAATTCACATACTATTTTCTTTTGGTGAGTTTCTGTTGCCCCGAAATTCAGTTATTATGGTAATATAGATGATACAGAACTCCTCTTAATTACCATAGTTTGTCATGTCTATTAGGCCTATGTTGAACGAAGCAGAGACTAACGATAGATGCGGATAGAATTTCCGCCCCTTATCAGTACCCTGGCTTAATTGGCTGTCTAGATGATAAAACAAATTGCGTAATAACTCACCACATTTATATTGAATACTACTTCGCACTGCGTGGATAATACAGGCATTCATATCTATCTAAGCTAAGAAGCCGTAGTATATGCTTCGATGTAACCAGTGTGCTCACGTCGCAATCGGAATATAATTCGTTGACTACGCCAACAATTAACCATATAAAACCATATTCAGACATCTTGGTTGGGATAGTTATTCACTCAGCCGCACTTTTTTCGGATATTTTCTTTCTTATAGAAAAAAATCAAACAACTCCGCATCACAAATGCGTGGAACTTCATGTCATAAATTAAATCATAACTGGTAAATGTGTTTTGTACTTACATCCTGTCATTATTTTTTCCTGTTCAACTTTCAAATACCTCCGAAATGAAGTGCATGTATTTTGTACGCCTACATGTTCAGTGCAATCGTAAACGAAATATATCCCTTACAGCTGATTGACACAGTATATGAAGTAGCGTGTCCAGGTGCTAACTGGAGCAGTAAAAATCACGTCTTAAAAAGCTATTCGAGGTTTCGTAGAATTGTTATGTTTTAAAGTAGCTATAAATTCACTTCTCCGATAATACAGAGGTAAATTATGTTAAGTAAATATTAACATGCTTTTCAACCAACTGGCCAGGTTTTACGGCGTGTGAAATTTAAACAATCCCCGAAATAACTTGTTAGACAACTGCAAAAAGTTTGAAAATTATAAGGCTCTCTTAATTCGATATGATAATTTTTACCAGTAGTGATAAATAGTATTGGAAGACGTAATTTTATTTCCTTTTTTCCCCTCGAAATTTCCCTTTTCTCCCTCAAAAATGGCAAAATATGCCAGAATTTCCCTCGAAATGTCCCAAATTTCCCTTAAAATTTTCCAAAATTCTCTCAAAAAAATGTCTTGCACAGTTTCCGGCGATGATCCCACAATGCGGCTCAGGACCCCTATTTGACGACTGAGGACTCGATGGATTGAGGACTCATCCTAACATGATCCGCGAGGCTCTCGATAGGATCGTATCTCTGATTGGCTACGCGAGGCTCTCGAACGGATCTCGTCTCTGATTGGCTACGCAAGGCTCTCGATAGAGTTACGTCTCTGATCGGCTACGCTAGGCTCTCGAAACTGACAAGCCAGTACCATTCATATTAGCTCAAGAATGTTCGTGTTCATTGCCCCCTGTCATACAACTACTCAAATCGTATAAGCATAGCTGATCCTAATTGCCGAATCGTATGAATATAGTCACCAACTTTGTATCATACGCATCACCCACACACAACGAAAACTATCACAGGGTAATTTATGCCCTATGCGAACATATAAGCATAGTTGGTCGTAATTTCTAACCCATTTACGATACATCGTAAAAATTGTCACATAGACATCACCCCCGACAACAAAAATTATCAGAGAGTCATTTATGTCCTATACGTACTTATAAGCATAGTCGACTGTCATTTCCGAATCGTTTAAGATACAGTCAACGAATTCATAACATAGACATTACTTCCGACAACGAAAATGACTACATGGGTATGTATGCCATACACATATTTATAAGTCTAGTTGATAGTAATTTCTGACATGTTTATGATACAGTCGCCAAATTCGTAACTTAGGCATTATTCCCGAAAACAAAATTATAAAAGAGTAATTTTTATTCTACCCATACTTACAAGCATAGTTGGCCGTAATTTCCAACCTGTTACAGATTAAGTCACCAAATTCATAACATATTCATCACTCCCGACAACGATAATGACTGCATGGTCATTTATGCTATATGCGAACTTATAAACATAGTTAGCTGTAATTTACAAAATGTTTAAGTTACAGACACCAAATTCATAACATAGGCATCACTCCCAACAACGAAAATTACTACTTCGGCATTTATGTCATATGTGAACTTATAATCATAGTTGGTCTTAATTTCCGATCCGTTTAAGATACAGTCGTCAAATTCATAAAATAGATATCATCCCCGACACCGAAAATTATTACAGTCATTTATGCCCTATGCATATTTATAAGCATAGTTGGACGTAATTTCCGACCTGTTTAAGACACAGCTATCAAATTAATAACATATGTATCACTCCCGAATAACTAAAATGACTGCATGGTCATTTATGTCCTAAGCTTACTTATAAGCATAGTTGACAATAATTCCCAAACCGTTTAAGATACAGCTACCAAATTCATAACATAGACATCACATACGACAAGGAAAATGATCGCAAGGTGAAATATACCCTAAGCATACTCATAAGCATAGTAAGTCGTAATTTTTGAACCGTTTGAGATACAGCTATTAAATTCATAACATAGACATCACCCGCGATAAGAAAAATTACCGCAGAGTAAAATATACCTCAAGCATACTTATTTGCATAGTTCGTCGAAATTTTCGAACTCTTTTAGACACATCTACCAAATTCGTAAAATAGACATCACCCACGACAACGAAAATGACCTAAGGGTGAAATATTCCCTTCCCTTAGAATATGTATAGACATAGTTGGCTGTAATTCATTGAACTATTAAAAATACAGACAACACATTTAAAACATAGACATCACCCCCATCAACGAAAAAAGTCGTAGGTGTCAAGTATGTCCTAAGTATACTTATAAAAAATTCCGATGGAGCTACAGCCCATAACAGATACATCGATGTTGATATAAAACCAAGAAGTTTTGTAAAAAAAACTAGAATGCATGTCGACATGAGAAAGAACGAATGATCACTAGTACCAATCACAAAAAAATAATATAATATGATTGCAATATGGATTATACGACATGTAAAGATGGCTTTCCTTTTCTTGTCACCAAACAACATACATTTAAACCATTAGTCCTGCAAGAGAGATATCACTGTTACACGATAATGCAAAAATATTTTTAAAAAAAACTAAATGTAAAGGGAAAATAGGTATAAGCACTTACTAACTAGCACAATTATGTATTACACAGACGCCGAGTACTGTACGCAGTTTGTTAAACGCTGTTATACAATACCAGACCATCCTGACCAGTACAACAGAATATCAAATCGATTGAAACGAAATCCTCGCATCTAGTGAACAACCAACAGTCACAACACTAGCAGAGGAACACATCCGACCCGATCGATTTCGGGCACTCAATTAACATCATGAGATACTGTAGGACCTGCCGTAGTAAGCCGACGGCCAGCGCGAACACCGTGCATGTCTCGACAAGCGAAGGGGAGATGACACAGAACACTGGCCAANGTACTGTACGCAGTTTGTTAAACGCTGTTATACAATACCAGACCATCCTGACCAGTACAACAGAATATCAAATCGATTGAAACGAAATCCTCGCATCTAGTGAACAACCAACAGTCACAACACTAGCAGAGGAACACATCCGACCCGATCGATTTCGGGCACTCAATTAACATCATGAGATACTGTAGGACCTGCCGCNGATCGATTTCGGGCACTCAATTAACATCATGAGATACTGTAGGACCTGCCGCAGTAAGCCGACGGCCAGCGCGAACACCGTGCATGTCTCGACAAGCGAAGGGGAGATGACACAGAACACTGGCCAAGAGAAAGTTGTATCGTCACACCAGCCGAGTCACACGCATTGTTCTCTCTTTTGCGAGAGGAATTCAGTTACACACTACAAACTATCAATTTATCAGGTTTTAAATATACTATATGTATTTATATGTACTTATTGTAAATACAAATCATTTATATTTTTGTATATTCGCAGAACTGCAAGCACATGCGAAACAACAAGCATTTAAACCATTAGTCACGCAAGAGAGAGAGAGAGAGACAGAGGCAACACAGTAACGCACTGAAACAAACAGATTTATATATATATATAAGTAATATTTTTATTCACATTTGCCGGGAAATACATTTGTGTGTGAGCATCATGTACTGTACGTTATGGTAGGCGAAGAAATTTCCGCTGTGAAGTGTGGGGCATTGTGTAAATGATAGAACGTTGTAATAGTGATCAGATAATTTTATTATATATTATGACAAACAGAAAGATTAAATTACTTGCAGCACTCAGAGACCGAGCTAGCATACATGCCTAAATATTTCCTTCTCACATATGTACAACCCGACATAAAATCCGTCTGCAAACACCTACCTGTGTATATGCAGCAGGACGAAGAGATTCTTAGCTGTCTCCTATGCCAAGGATGATTTCAAGGCAACAAGCTGATGCAAACAGTTATAAAATAATTATTATGTATACAGATATAAATAACATTTTAACAACCTCTGTATATTGCACGAGCATCGTGTGCTACACATTAGTTGAAAAAAAAAACTTTTGCGAAGCTGAGAAGCACAGGTATGATCAGGTCAACACTACTACGCATTGAAGCAAACAGATATAAAAAATGTAAGGGAAAAAATGTTGTAAACACTTCACAACCATCGCAATTATATATATTACATAGGTGCTGGAACTGTATGCTATGTGTTAAGTGATGCTACACAATACCTGACTGTCCTGGTCAGTACAGCAGAATAGCAAACAACTTCCTTACAAACCGACTGAAACGAAACCATCGCATTCAGAGTACAACACTAGCAGTGGAACACGACATCCCGGCCATCGTCGTGCTCTCAACAGGAAATGTGTGAGGCGCTGACATAGAAAACTGGCTTAGAGAGAGTTGTGTTAGACTCCAGGTCACACACACACTTTCCTTTAACGAGAGGAATTTAGTTATACATTACGAGGTATCAATTTTTTTAGTTTTAAATAATAACATATATACGTATTCTTATTTGAATTCATAGCATTTATATTGTTATAACTGTACGCACATACACAACAACATACATTCAAACCATTCGTCATGCAAGAGAGATGACACTACTACTGCTATGTGCAGTTTATAGGAAATAACTCATGTAACCTGACAGAACTGGAGACTGTGCATCATCTTTGAAAATAAGGTATCGCTGGTTCAAATCGCATAGTGTCAGATTATTTCACAGGTGAAAAATACAAAATTATATGTAATTTAAAAAAATTATAAATTTATGTATTATACTTATACATACATATTTAAGTATCGAGCTCACCATACAAAAATCACAATGAACTACAAATCCAACATAATATTTTCGTACATGACTGTACTCAATGTGTTTTCTTCTCAAATACTGGCACACTGTTGGACAGTTACACTAAAGAGCCAAAAAAACTGGTACACCTGCCAAAAATCGTGAAGCCCCCTCCCATCTCCGAGCTCACAGAAGTGCCGCAAGACGACATGGCATGGACTCGACTAATGTTAGAAGGTATGCCGGAGGCAATTCACACTATGAATCCTGCAGGGTAGTCCACATATCCAATCTGCGCCAATTTGAGAAAAGGGTTGCACGTCTGTCACGTTTAATGATTCTCGTCAGTCGTCGTTTGTCCCGTTCTTTCACGATCTTTTTGCGGCCGCAGCGATGTCGAAGATGTGATGTTTTACCGGATTACCGATATTCACTGTACACTCGTGAAATGGTCGTGCGCGAACATCCAAATGTTATCGCTACCTCGGAGATGCTATGTCCCATCTCTCGTGCGCCGACTATAACATCACGTTCAAATTCACTTAAATCTTGATAACCTGCCATTGTAGCAGCAATAACCGATCTAGCTGCAGACCGCATCGCGTTACTCTAATTGGTTCCATACTTCTGATATTTGCATACACACGCCTAACCCAATTTTTTTTGCTCTTCAGTGTAAAACTAGTTGGTAACAAGCAGGTCACATCGTGACCACCCGAGGCGGACAACACGAACCATCATATCATGATAATCTTATAAAAGCAGATCGTTAAGTTTACATAAATCTACAACGATCGCATACATTGTTGCAATATAAAGATGGAATCATTGGTTCAAGACTTACCATCTGTGACTGCATCGTCAACAGCAAGGGACTCTGAAGATTTGTTCCATACATCACGACAACATGAAAGTATTAATTGCATGTTCGTACGCAGTGATAGTCTGAATAGAGATAGAAAAAAGACTAAAGACGATGTTTTTTGTTCAACATGAAGTAAGTTGGAAGTATTGTAGCAAGACATTCACATGCAACATGCCAGACTTTTATAAAAAAAAATAGCACTAGGTACATACTTTAGACAATAAAAAAGAAATAAAACAGATTTTTTCTATTTAGTCATATTTATAACCAAATCGTATACACATGCAAGAATATATTTCAATAAAGCCTCTAGCTTTGAGTTTATCAATAATCGATATTATCTCTTCACCGACAAAAAGATGCCCACTTCTCTGCAATGGAACCAACATCCATAGTCTATCAACCAGGTCATTGGGGTCTTCAGATCATAGATAGATAGACTTCATGTCACTCTTCAGCAGATGGTTCACAATATACGGCAACATCTATGATCTTCCATGATGAGAAGTTTGCGAGATACCTCAAGGCCAGAGTACTAGGTTCGAATCTGCGTTTGTTCTGCCCCAACTTCAAGTAGCTCTTATGTTCACCAACATGTTTATGCTTTTGCTTTGCAGATGCCAGCACTTCATCATCATCAGTAGAATATGCATATTTCATATCGTCAGCAGTAAACTAGGAGGTCACATATTCGTTCTCATTGTCTTGATTAGTTGTTAATTCTTTATTTTTTATCTCGCGTGATAGAAGAGCACGTTTGTATTTCACAGCTTCTGACGATCTGTATGGCTCGCTTTCTTCGTTGTAAATGTCTGCAACACTCGTATTTCCTTCTTCCCACACTGTTTAGGAACATGATGNTATGGCTCGCTTTCTTCGTTGTAAATGTCTGCAACACTCGTATTTCCTTCTTCCCACACTGTTTAGGAACATGATGTAGGCTCGGATAATGTAATGGGCGCTGGAACCAACATTAGTTTACAAAACGAATCAGTGTGATTTCTAGGAATTGCATTGTCTTAAGTCATGAGGTTACAGTAATTTATACTTTCATTCTGCAGGTCGAATACGAAGCTATGTTGTAATTCTCGCTGTAGTGAGGTAGAGGGAAATCAGCATACGACTATTAGTCAAGTGGCTGAAGTAAATTTGTTCTCAACTGTAGCTGATATATCTTATATAATGTCCAACCGGAACCCTTTCCCAAATATTCTTCTTCTTCTTGACAAATCTTCTGTATACAAGCTTCAACACTGTCTTCAATTACGTATGTGTTATACAGAGGTACATTCGAGGTCTTGAAGGCTCTTCTGCTATATTCATCCTCATGTGGTTCTGGTTTGATATATTTACAGTCCAACAATATATTATATTTTACTGCACCTTCTTTTTCTATCTTGCATGTAAGTTGATCTATAATATTTTGTTTCATATGCTTAAGATATGTACAAATATCGACCACCATGCCTGGTGAATAAGATGCAATATACATAATCATAAAACCTCGGAATGCAGATTCTTTAAGCATGAATCCATTCTCATTTGGTAAGTTTACAATATATACAGGTGTAGGTGCTTTATATGTACACATTTTGTCATGTTTGTAATAAGACTCACGGCATAGGTTTACCGGATGGTTATGTATTTCCCGTCGCACGTTGTCTGTAACGCCTGTTACTTCATAACATGAGAGCTCACGATCACACTTGTAGCAGCAAGTAGTGTAGTAAGCCCATTGCGTCTTCTTCAAACATTTTCCAAACCTCTCATGTTGACTTTTACAAAAGTTCTTGTGCAGTAGCAACATGAATATCTTGTAACCTGTCGATAACTGTTTGCTATGTCCATGCTAAGGTCAGATGTTGTCGATGGTGACAGCGCACTAGTATCCAACGCAGCAGGTTCCTCACATTGACATGTTTTTTTGAATGTAGGCAATACACTACGTCGCTTAGGTGGCACAGGAGAGTGTCCGTCACATGTTGCAAGATGTCTTTTTAAGTTATCATGTCGTTTAAATTGAAAGTTGTACTGTTCGCGTGTTAAGGTGGATTGCTTCATGTTCATAGAACAACCAGTTTCATGTCGACGAGCATTACAGTTGCTAGTGAATGACTTCTTGCAGAAACAGCACAAATGGCTTTCTGATGTATTTTCCATCTTCGCTCGAGACAATGTTCACTCTTCGAAATTTAAATAACAACTAAGACGATTCCATCATTTTCATATGTTATATATGTACAAATCTTCATATTTCGTCGGTACGATTTAAGATTTTTTAAATTNTTTAAGATTTTTTTATGAATTCTGTAAACATAAATTCAGCTGGCCATCATATCTAGTTTACTACACCCCCATGCAGCTGCAAGTTTTTCACACAGTTCATTGAAAACATTATACTATAGCTTAAAATCATGGCAGACACTTTAACAATAAACCCGACCTCTCTCCACCATCACACAACGTTTTACATCTCTCACGTCGACGCGCATGACTACTTTTACTAAAGATCTTACCGCAATACCAACATTGTTTTCTCCACATTGGTGAAGGATTGCGTTCATTGTTTATACGAAGGTCGGAAGTTGGTGATGTAGGTGGTAGAGGAACAAGGTCTTTGCACTTTTTCATATGCATGTTTAAACTGCATGTACGAGTAAACAAATCTTGACATATATTATATTGATAGCTTGTGCGAGACGGATTTAGCTTTCATTTATGATTTATCCATGTCTTTATATTGCAGGCATATAACAATTTCATATTACAGTAGTGGCATGGATGTCTAGGAGATTTGACTGTTCCAGCCATTGTTTTCATAGTAGAGTACGTTACTTTTAATGATATTGATGGTTCGAATTTTTCTTTTGCGTATATCTTCCCATCAAAAGTTAGCTTAAATCTCAGCAAAGACTGATTGCCACGTGCAGAAAGGAGATATGTGCATGTTGCAATATGTATTTTTAAGCTATAAAATCTTCGAAAATATGATATACACTTTTGACATGATAATATAAAGTGCTTCGTATTTCGTAAGCAACCAGTCTCGTGTCGACGAGCATGGCAGCTTTGAGAAAAATTCTTCTTACAGTAACGACACAAATAACTTCCTCGATTATTTTCCATGGACAAAGATGAAGAGCACGTTCACCTTAATCACTGTTCACTCTTCTAAGTCTGAATAGCAACTGAGTCGGTCATCCTATACTAAAACTAATATATATATATATTTATATATATATATATATATAGACTGTTTAACTATGTTGCGTGCAGTATATACATACTCAGACAGACAGATACTCGCAACAGTAGGAACCATATCACCAAGGGTAAAAGCCTATATTATAGATCCTTTCGAGAGCCTGGCGTAGCCAATCAGAGACACGTTCCTATCGAGAGCCTCACGTAGCATGTTAGGATGAGTCCTCAACCCATTGAGTACTCAGTCGTCAAAAAGGGGTCCTGAGCCGCATTGTGGGTATGGCTCGCTTTCTTCGTTGTAAATGTCTGCAACACTCGTATTTCCTTCTTCCCACACTGTTTAGGAACATGATGCAGGCTCGGATAATGTAATGGGCGCTGGAACCATCATTAGTTTACAAAACGAATCAGTGTGATTTATAGGCACTGCATTGTCTTCAGTCATAAGGTTGCAGTAATTTATACTTTCATTCTGCAGGTCGAATATGAAGCTATGTTGTAATTCTCGCTGTAGTTGGGTAGAGGGAAATCAGCATACGACTATTAGTCAAGTGGCTGAGGTAAGTTTGTTCTCAACTGTAGCTGATATGTCTTATTTAATGTCCAACCGGAACCCTTTCCCAAATATTCTTCTTCCTCTTGACAAATCTTCTGTATACAAGCTTCAACACTGTCTTCAATTACGTATGTGTTATACAGAGGTACATTCGAGGTCTTAAAGGCTCACCCGCTATATTCATCCTCATGTGGTTCTGGTTTGATATATTTACAGTCAAACAATATATTATATTTTACTGCACCTTCTTTTTCTATCTTGCATGTAAGTTTAATGTATTTAGGCACCACAGTTGTGCGCCAAATTAACTTGACGCTATACCGCTACTATGGAAGACAGTGTGGCTTGTAGTGTCGTGGTTAATGCCCCCAGGCACAGACTATAATGTGCTTGGAGGTTGATGGTATTGTAATAATGAAGCCTTTTACTGTTTCATTTGATAAGGACGAATATATTGTCTGTAGTTTACACAAGTACTACATACATCAGCCCTTCTGAGGTGTGGTACCTAATTTGACTACTCGTATTCACTGGGCGACTTCGTGGTTGAGTGGGGCTTCTCTGGGCGACGATTTTTATACTTAACTCAGCGGTGAGTGCTGTCAGCTGTGGTGGGTGATCTCCGGCGATGGGCGGCCTTTGGCAAAAGCCTGCGGGTGCTGCTGTCTCACTGGACTGCTGTTCTACTGAC